>ML093258.1:0-53278 GCA_003697995.1 Taxidea taxus jeffersonii | reverse complement strand
GTGAGAACCAGTGCCAGTGAGCTACGGAGGGACAGAGGAAGAGAATCTCAAGCAGACTCCAGTTTAGTGGGGAACCCCAGGCAGGGCTCTGTCTCATGACCCTGAGATCATGACTTGAGCAGAAACCAAGAGCCAGAGGCTTAACCAACTGAGCCACCCAGGCACCTCCAACTTTTTGGTCTGGATGCAACCTTAGAAATACATTTTCAACCTTTTTTTTTTTTTTTAAAGATTTTATTTATTTATTTATTTATTTGTCAGATAGAGAGACAGCACAGGAGCGAGCACAGGCAGACAGAGTGGCAGGGAGAGGCAGAGGGAGAAGCAGGCCCACTGCTGAGCAAGGAGCCTGATGTGGGACTCGATTCCAGGACGCTGAGATCATGACCTGAGCCGAAGGCAGCCGCTTAACCAACTGAGCCACCCAGGCGTCCCTCAACCTTTTTTTTTTTTTTTTTAAGAATGAAGAAACAGGGGCCTGGGGCCTCAGTCCTTAAGCATCTGCCCTCAGCTCATGTCATGATTCCAGGGTCCTGGGATTGAGCCCCATGCTTCCCCTTCTCTCTTCACAGCTCCCCTGCTCATGCTCTCTCTCTCTCTCAAATAAATAAATAAAATAAAATAAAAAATAAACAAGTTGCTTGCCTAAACTTTCACAATTGGCTCAGTATAGGCAGGCTCCCATGGTTAAGGTATGCTTTACTATAAACTTGGAGAGGTCCTTGAAGCCATTCTCATGCTGTACTGCAGAGGCACCTCTACCAAACATTGGCTCTAAATCAGCACGTGTCACGGGAGTCTTAAGTTACGGCTAGATATGGAGTGACAGTGTTCTGGAATTTCAGGTAAAGTGTAAAGCGGAGTGGTTTCTACTATTTAAGGAGCTACTCTATTTATTTATTCATTTATTTATGGGACTGCTATTTTGAGCTACTAGGTACTCCTCACTTTACACATATCTCATTCAGTTCTTACAACCCTAAAAACATTACCATTTTAGAGATGACACTATTGCATTTAGAAAGGCTAAATTGCTCAAGTTTGCAGGCAAGAATCTCAAATTCCTAACCCAAAGTCAGAAGAAGCCTATACGGGCGAGGTCAGGTTCATTCGGCTTCTTTGCATATCGCCCTCTTGACCCAATACTCTCTGAGAAGGTAATTCCCACACCTTTGGAGCCAAGGTGGGGCCAGAAAGCCGATAGGCTGATCTCCAACCCCCAGGTCAGAGGTTTTTCTGGGCGGATACAGGCCTTTAAGGCTCCGACAATTTACACCACTCTACAAGTGATGGGGGTGGGGAGCAGTCAGCTAAAAACTGGAGCAAGAAGAAAAAGGAGCAAAGAGGAGCTGTCAGAATGGTGTGAAGAGGGTGAGGAGTGAACTGTGTCTTTTATCCTCTATTTATGCTGTTAACAAGACTATCCAGCGTTATTTCACGAAGCTAATCCTTGGCCAGCTTCAGTCCTCATTCAGTCCACCGTTTTAACCTCTTAGTTTAGATCTGGAAAAGACTAAGGCAAGCAAGGTGTGCACTTCCGACTCAAATGGAGACTCACAGTGTGAACCAAAACTTGAGCCATCCGGGCGACAACGATTTGAGGCCAGTTTTGAAAAGAAGTTGGGGAAATAGGCGGGTTTGGCTACTAGACGCGCCTGCCGCAGAGGGGTGGGGCCGCGTTTCCTCCCAGCCCACGCCGCCTCCGCCCGCCACGTGACCTGCCGTGTTGTGGTCCGGCCCGCGTGGGTGGCGGGAGCGGCGGGAGGGCGGGGGCGACGAGGACCCGGTCACGTGACGGGGTTTAAATCTCCCGCAGCCGGAGCCGCGGGGGCGCCACTGCCGCGAGTCGAGCGGGAGCAGAGGAGGCGAGGGAGGAGGGCCAGAGAGGCAGTTGGAAGATGGCGGACGAGGCGGCGCTCGCCCTTCAGCCCGGCGGCTCCCCCTCGGCGGTGGCGGCCGAGAGAGAGGCCGCGTCGCCGTCCGTCGGGGAGCCACTTCGCAAGAGGCCGCGGAAAGACTGTCCCGGACTGGGACGGAGCCCGGGCGAGCCCGGTGGGGCGGCCCCTGAACGTGAGGTGCCGGCGGCGACCGGGGGCTGCCCGGTGGCGGCCGCGGCGCTGTGGCGGGAGGAGGCGGCGGCGGCGGCGGGCGTGGAGCGGGAGGCCCAGGCGGCGAAGGCCGGAGAAGGAGACAATGGGCCGGGCCTACAGGGCCTATCCCAGGAGCCGCCGCCGGCCGACGACTTCTACGACGACGACGACGACGACGACGAGGGCGAAGAGGAGGAAGAGGCGGCGGCGGCGGCGGCGATTGGGTACCGAGGTGCGCAGGGCGCGGGCGGCAGGGACTGCGCATCCCCTCCTCCCTCTCTCGGGGCCCCTTCTGGTATGGGGTTGGGGGGCTTTTCTGAGGCGGCCTGGGGGCTCAGGTCTGGTTCTGTGGCGTCCCTCTCCCCACCATTGGCCTCGACTGTGCACCTCTCCGGCCGATGGCCGGGCTGCTGGAACGGCTCAAGTACTCCCTCCCTCTGCTTCTCCTTTCCCTCCCTTCGCGGCCCGCCTGGGCGGCCTCGCGCTTTGCGCAGCCGCCGGGCGGCTAAGCTCCCGCAGTTGTTTTAAAGTAAGTTTCCCTCTCCTCCTACTCTCTTTAGCATATTGCCTTTGTTTAACATCTTTCGTTTTTCCACACCCCTTACCTGCACTGTTCAATCTGCAACTTTTGCTGGTCCTTTGCATCAACCTTAGTTGTCTTTGCAAACTGACACACCTGTGCAGTTCGTTTCGTTTTGTTTTGAGGATCTTTATTTTTAAACTTGTTTTAAATGTTAGGGAGCAAAGCTGTTTCTAAAGTCATAGCCTGCAAAATTTGAAAAGCATAGCTTTTTCTAAAAGATACTACCGTCCTTTGTGCCGTTAATGCTGGGTATGGAGCATAATAGTACTTTAAGACTATTTAATATAAGTAGTACTTTTTCCCCTGATTGTATACTTAGAATTTTTTAGATTAGGTGTAATTTTGTGTGTTCACGTATATCTCTAACCCCGAAATACGAGTTGACATTTTTCTGGTATGCTAAAACGTGTGTTAGTTGTGTATGTCATGTCATGTCATGTCATCTTTGAGGGTTTTCATATTTTCAATCTGAGGATTTTCTGTCCTGGATGGATGTTCGCCTTTATGAATAAAGCTAGTCAGTGGACCATTTGACTATACGTGTGCATTAAGGTCTAGATTAGTAAATCGACCCTTGATTTCAGTAAACAGTTTAATATGGGAAACCACACAAATATATCTTTGTATATCTAGTATTATGTGAGAAGGGCATAGTCATAGTTAGGTTTGAATGACTTGTTAAGTTTTTGACAAGTTTCATGAATTCCTATTGTGATCAGTAAATTCAGTATAACTAGTACTTTTGTGTTTTGATTAAGTATAATTATTTCTAGATTTTGGTGAACTTAAAGTTTTAAGATTGTGCACAGAATCCGTAAAGATGTGTGTATACTGCTCCTTTGAATGGTGCAGGACGACCCACGAGGCATTTTTTAACCTAGGCACTATGAAAGAATGTTCAGTGGCTTATTTAATCACTGCATCATAACTTACAGATCTTCATACATTTTAAATGCAGCTTGTTTCAGCAACCTTGAGTTACTTTGGGTTCTTTTGCAGATGACCTTCTATTTGATGATGAAATAATCACCAACGGTTTTCATTCCTGTGAAAGTGATGAGGATGATAGAGCCTCACATGCAAGCTCTAGTGACTGGACTCCAAGGCCACGGATAGGTATGGTTTCAGAGCTTTAGAGAAAGTACTCTTTGTGTATTTTTTAAAGTCATCTAAAAATAAAGCTTTCTGTACCCTTAAAACCTGGTGATGAGGTTTTTAGGTGCTTCCTGAGATTTAGTGTCAGCTTATGTTTCTGGGGAAAGTCTAGTGCTTTGTTCTGTTTTTGTTTTTAAACAGCTAAATAAGACCATGAAAGCTGGCATCTGGTATTTCTCAGGTGCTTCTCACTCCTCCAGTTCTTTCACTTGTACCCCCTCTGTGTGGAGTGTTTTTTCTCTAGTTAGAGTATCTTGCTCTTTCTCAATTCAAATCTGTTTTTTATTTTTTTCCTTAATACTTACCACTTCTTAATAAGCTCTGTATCTACCTTTTTTTAGTTCCTGTATATAGGATATAAACTCCGAAGGAAAAAAAAAGAATATAAACTCCGTGGGAGCATTTTTGACTGTATGGTATAGCATTTTGTTGGTGTCTAGAAAAGTACCTGGCACACAGTTTGTGCTTAGTAAATGTTAAGTATGGGAAGGTATTTTGATGTAGAGAACACTATCAGATTTTTATACCAGAATATAAAATGACCATCTTAATGTGCTCTCAGTCTTTGAAAAACTACCTTGACTCTTTGAACAGTGGTAATTAGTTCCTCTTTAGTATCTGTAATGTTCACTCTATTTTTGGTTTTCTCAAACTAGAAAACTGATCTAAGAAATTTCAGGGTAAAAATTATTACTATCCAAAGCATCAGTATTGTGTCATTTTGGGAGATTGATTAAGATTGAATTGAAGATTATTACTGGAAAATTTTAAAGAGATTGTAATTACCTATGGATTTCCTGTGGGCTTACGGGACTGGTGCCTTTCCTTTATTGATGTGTAGAACTCTTTTGTACATACTTCTGTTATTAATTACTGTGTATTCCTCTAGATCTTAGCCATAGACATTTAATCCTGCTAGTTTTTTCTTTTTTGTTTTTATTTAATTCAATATTGTCTAGAGGTTCTAGCCACTATAATAGATAAAAATAAAGGAGTCTGTATTAGAAAGACAGATAAAAGCTGTTACTATTTGCAGTAGACAAGATCATCTAAGTAGAAATTTGATGGAAATGGCAAAAAAAAAAAACCTACTAGAATTAAATGATTAGACCGAAGTTATAGGATATGTGATCATTATTTATTTATTTATTTATTTTTTAAAAAAGATTTTATTTATTTATTTGTTAGAGAGAGAGAGCGAGCGAGCACAGGCAGACAGAGAGGCAGGCAGAGGCAGAGGGAGAAGCAGGCTCCCTGCTGGGCAAGGAGCCCGATGTGGGACTCGATCCCAGGATGCTGGGATCATGACCCGAGCCGAAGGCAGCTGCTTAACCAACTGAGCCACCCAGGTGTCCCTGTGATCATTATTTAAAACTCAACTGTATTTCTTTATATTAGCAACAATCAGAATTTGAAATTTAAAAGTTGTTATCATTGACCCTTTCATCATATAATGACCTTTTTCTCATAAAATCACTTTTTCTCTTAAAAGATAATTTTAAAAAGTCTGTACTGTGTATAGATTGACTTCAAAGGGGCAAAGGTGCATTGGAAAGGATTGTAGTATTCACGGTGGGACATGATTTTAGGTTAAACCAGGATGATAGTAATAAAGAAATAGAGAAAAAGTAGTTTTAGAATTAAATTTTGAGGTAGAATTGGCAAATTTATTGTAACCCACTGAGCCACCCAGGCACCCCCTTAGCAAATTTATTGTAAATGCCAGTCATCTTTTTTTATATCTTATTGATCTGTGATTTTTTAATGTCTTCTTAATTTAGAAAGTTATTTCGGGTTAAAGAAGAGTGTATCCTTGACAAAGAGGAGATGTAACTGAATTTGTAGAGTAGCTATTAGACCAAAAGCTATTAGAGAATCTAAGATTTTTATTAAATGAAAATAGTGCTTTGATCAAGATTTATCATAGATGTATAGCCTTTATATTTGTGTTAAGATAATTTTATAGTATGTTTTTCAAAAGATTTTTAAGAAGTGTAAGTGGCAATATTTCATTTTGTTGCCTCTAGGACACATCTGTCAAGGCAGGGTCCTGAGGGTGGACTTAACAGCACCAATAAAAACATAGGTTTGATTTGGTTTTGTTATTAAAAAAAAAAAAATGGTTGTCAACTTTGACATTTTTAAAATTAATTTGACTCTTGAAATACATACTTAGTATTTTATCGATTGAGATACTTCAACTTTTTTTAAATTTGTAATTTAATATCTTTGGCTTCAAATGATGGTACTCATGATAAAAACAAAAAAAAAACATGTAAGAAATGGCAGAAGAAGCAATTGCTTTGGAAACAAAAAGCAATTGCTTTGGAAACAAAATTAGAGTGTAGAATTTGGCGTGCAACTCTGGGTGTGCATTCTGGCTTTACCACTTACTAACTGGGTAGTCTTGGGCAAACTATTTTACCTCTCTCAGTGTCAGTTTTCTTATCTATTAAACATATTTTAAGAAGACTTACGTGATTTAGTAACTAACGGTTCCTGACATTAAATAACTACTCAGTAAATGAAGGTAATTATTATCAGCATATGAATGATTCTGGTAGTTTTTTGACCCAGATCAGCTTAACGTATTAAATTTTTAAGTCTTACATGGCAAATATGTTTTTGAAAGAAATAATAAATGATCTGAAGAGTGAATTTTGGTTTTATTCTTAGAAACAGAGGAGTCTGGATTTAAGAGCTGGCACATCTCTTAATTTGATCTCCTTAAATCTCATTGGGAGAGAGCACTAGCTCTAAAGAATGAAATACCTTTATGTTGCCTTTTTTTTATTTTGAAAAGAAACTTTGAAGGTTGCTAATTCATTATTTTAGAAAATGAGATTTTGAATTAACTTGGAGGTGGGTTAGATCTAATTCTTTCCCTTCTTGATGTAGGTCCATATACTTTTGTTCAGCAACATCTTATGATTGGCACAGATCCTCGAACAATTCTTAAAGATTTACTACCAGAAACAATTCCTCCACCTGAATTGGATGATATGACACTGTGGCAGATTGTTATTAATATCCTTTCAGAACCGCCAAAAAGAAAAAAAAGAAAAGATATTAATACAATTGAAGATGCTGTGAAATTACTGCAAGAGTGCAAAAAAATAATAGTTCTGACTGGAGCTGGGGTATGTAAGATGTATAAAGAACACTAGTAAAAGAGGGATGTCGTGTGTGATTTTTCTTTTTTTAAAAATATTTTTATTTTTATTTATTTGACAGACAGAGATCACAGGTAGGCAGAGAGAGAGGAAGGGAAGCAGGCTCCTTGCTGAGCAGAGAGCCCGATGTGGGGCTCGATCCCAGGACTCTGGGATCATGACCTGAGCCGAAGGCAGAGGCTTTAACCCACTGAGCCACCCAGGCGCCCCTCGTGTGTGATTTTTCTTAGGCCTTTTTCAATTATAAGAAACATTTTTTTGTATAGAAGTATATGTGCTGCCAAAACGAGCACTTTATTGTATAGAAGAATTACCTTAAATGATAATGGGAGTTTGTATTTGGAAACAACTACTATAGCGGTTGTTAAACTGGTTCATTTCTTTAAAAATCTCCAACAACCATAGAAATGACTTCTGTTTGTTAACACAGTAAGTGGAGTTAAGGCAAGGTTTTATTATTATTACACTACAGCTCCTAAAGGAGAGGCAGGGAATACTGTTTGCATTAAAGTGTGTTAGCATCTGTCTGATGGAAAAATTGGGTCTTTGTTCCATCTTTATGGGGAAATCAGGAACCTAATTGGTATTCATAAGTAAATAACTTAGTGTTGGGAAGGCAACAGGTTCCTACCTCCCCTTCATTTTAATTTAAGGAGATACGATTGTGGTGGCATTAGCCTCACTTTGGGTTCACACTTAAATAGCTACCTAAGGCTGTTTATTGTGTGTTCAGAACAGAATATGATACATGACCTAGGGCAACTGTTGGGAGTAAAATTCAGTCTTGCTTTTTGCTATTTTGAGTTAAGGCAGAGTGCTATTTAATCATAAATAATTATCAAGAATAGTTCTACTTGTTCCCAGATGTGATTTAGACAAGCTTATTTTACTCTGAGGTTAGAGTGGAGTTAATTGATAAAATTGTGAAACAAAAAGTTAACTTTTTGAAATTCCAATTTGAAATGTCAGTTAAGATTTAAAATATCATATGATAGAGTATTTAAAGAAAATACAGGACTTTAATATTCTTGAAATAGTAGAAACCTGACCAGATGACAATTTTATTTTATTTTTTATTTTATTTTTTCAGATACCTGACTGTGATAGAAAATCATACCTGCTTTGTAGTTAAAATAATTTGAAATGGTTTACTCTGTCCTCAAATTGCAATTGCTTTATGTCTTTAAACATAAACCTTTAGGTTTAAAATTTAGCCTGAAAAAAAAATTAGCCTGACTTAAAATTCCTTACCCCATTATGAATGGAAAATGTGATTGATTTCGTTATACTGGTTTTTTTTGTTTGTTTTATTTGAATTTGAAATTAAGTAGGGCAGTATTTTTGTTCCCCAGAATAAATTTTAAGTAAAATATTTTTCAGCTCTTCCCTAATTATATGATGAACTAGTAACATCTGTAGAGATGGAAGATTTAATTGTACAAATTATGCCATGCATATTTCAGGTTTCTGTTTCTTGTGGAATACCTGACTTCAGGTCAAGAGATGGTATTTATGCTCGCCTTGCAATAGACTTCCCAGACCTTCCAGATCCTCAAGCAATGTTTGATATTGAATATTTCAGAAAAGATCCAAGACCATTCTTCAAGTTTGCAAAGGTACTATGAAGTTTTCTAGTTCTTTGACCTTCTCTCATGAAAATGTATTTTATTCACATTAGGCCTCTTAAGTTTACCATTCATTGTCTAGTAAATTGAGTTCTAGGACTGTGGTATAAGTAAGATCACTGAAATAAAATCATTTCAGTCAGAATTTTCTTCTTCCCAGAAGCGGGGACTATCATTTACTTTTCATTTTAGGATTGAGCTTATTTTTAAAGAGACTATTTCATATTTTTTTAAGTTTGTGTTTTAGCAATGGCCTTTACATTGTTCAGGCTATTTTAGAGGTCAATAGACCATGTGAAAGTAAAATCACTGTTTTGATTTTTAATATTTTTTAATGGGTCATAAAGATTGTAATCTCTGGTATTTTTTATAGTAGCCAGAGTTTAACACGTGAGGATGTGCCTCAAAAGTCTGTTTTTAGGGATGAAGATTCTTAGGTTGCATTTTAGTCAAGTTTGCTTTATTTTGCTCTAGAGTCTCTAGAGCTGCACTAATTCAGAATCCTTCATCCGCATGGGGCTGTTGAGTACTTAAGTGTACTGAGATGTGATATAAGTGTGGAAGATGTACCAGATTTTGGAAATATATGGAAAAAATAGAAAATAATATATATTTACATACACTGATTATATGTAGAAATAATAATGCTTTTGATATTGGATCAAACATTATAATTTCATGCATTTAATGTGGTTACTAGGAAATTTTAAATTTTGTACATGGCTCACATATTTCTATTGGGCAGCTCTCCTATAAAGTTTGAGATTAAATTATACCATGCCCAGGAGATTTTAATCATTAGAAAACTTTTATTTTTTTATTCTATAGTGGTCTTATGGAAAGAAATTGCAAAATTGTTATTGCTAAACTTTAGTATGATAAGGGTCTTTTGTGTTATTGACTAGTTTTTCATAAATCTAGAAATTAAATGAACCTAATTTTTAATTAAAGAGCACTACTTTCAGACTTTCAAGTACTATTTATATAACTCAGAAAAGCTCTAATATTCTACTGCTAGTGGTAAGTACTACATGATTTTTGAAGAAATGAAGTACCACTTAATTATCGGTTTCTTGAGTTGGACTTAGACACTCACATTATAATAGCTCTAATTAACAGAGATCAACACTTAGAGGGCCAGCAAGTAAATGGAAATTATATTTAATGATAAAAGTTGATTGGCTGGTACATTTACATAATGCTCACTAGATTTTTGCTATAAATTCTGTGTTCTGAGAAGAAGCACGTTGCTCAAACTAACTTGTCAGCTTTTTTCCCCTTATCTTAAGTATATATTAAATTGCCTAGTAAAGTAGTAACCTGACACTTGGAAAAATGTAACTGAGAATTGAAATAGCAAGGGTAAGAAACTTTAGTTGTCTGATGTACAGACTGGGTACACAGTTTGAGCTTAAACTAGCTTTGATAGGTAAGAATCTGTAGAAGCAATTCAGAATTACTCTGCTAAGGACAAATTATAGGAATTTTAAAAAGTGAACTTAACAGAAATCTAGACCATGCATAAGAGAAAATAAGTGAGTTATGGTAAAAATGGCAGCTGTTAATGTGTTAAAATGTTTTGTTTTTTTTTTTAAGATTTTATTTATTTGTTAGAGAGCGAGCATAGGCAGGCAGAGTGGTAGGCAGAGGCAGAGAGGGAGAAGCAGGCTCTCTGCCGATTAAGGAGCCTGATGTGGGACTCGATCCCAGGATGCTGGGATCATGACCTGAGCCGAAGGCAGCCGCTTAACCAACTGAGCCACCCAGGCATCCCAATGTGTTATAATGTTTTTAATCATTTGTGTACATCTTTCATACTCCCTGGGAGAAGATAAGTTATTGAGGGGCAGCATTTTTTTCTTCTATAAAAGTTTTAAGATTTTATGTGTATTTTTTTTAGTTAATAAAGTGAAAAAATTAAGTTTAGTCATTTATAAAGTGTATCCTTTCTCGGTTTTGTTTATATAAATTTAATTCTGCATGATTGCTTTGAGTTTTCATTTAAGTTATAGTAAGAGCCAAATACATTAATCTTTGTAACTGCTACTCATATAGGATTGTTGTACTTTAATTCTCATACTGCCTAAACAAATGCTTTTAGTTGCTGAAGTAGCACTTAAAATTGATAGTAATGGTAATAGACTGAGTTAATTTTTGTCTAAAAAATGAAAGGAAAAAGCTCAAGTGGGAAATAAGGACAAAAATGGAGGGTGGGGAAGATATGTAAAGCTAACACCGTATTTTATTTTATTTTTTTTTTTTTAAAGATCTTATTTATTTGACAGACAGAGATCACAAGCAGGCAGAGAGGCAGGCAGAGAGAGAGGAGGAAGCAGGCTCCCTGTGGTGCAGAGAGCCCGATGTGGGGCTTGATCTCAGGACCCTGGGATCATGACCTGAGCTGAAGGCAGAGGCTTTAACCCACTGAGCCACCCAGGCACCCCTAACACCGTATTTTATTAGATTCTTCAAAATATTACATAAATAAAGTACTCATAACCTAAAGTTTTTTTTATCAGTTTCTCTAACTGGCCAGAAAGTTCATAAAGATGGCTGATGATTTTAGTTTGTTATGAGAAAGTAAACTTAATACGATACCATGAAAAAGTATTACTGGTGAAATTTAGACATTTCGGAAGGAAGGAATTTCTACACATGTATTGAGGCAGTGATTGTGTATAATTATTGAGAAGAAACAGATTTCATTTAGATGGGAAATTCCAACTGGCTCAGTAGAGAAGTTTCTTAATCTATTGACATTTTGGGGTGGATAATTATTTGCTGTCAGGAACTGTCCTATGTATTGTAGGCTGTGTAGCAGCATCCATGGCTTTCTCCCACTAAATGCTATTAATAATACTCTCACTCCCAGTCATGACAGTCAGAATGCCTGCAGACATTGCCAAATGTCCCCTGTAAAATTGCTCCCTGTTTGAGCACCATTGTATTACAGTGTGCCTAGCTGTGGGTATCTCTTTGAATTCTTGTATATAAGAACAATTAAGCCCAACATTAAAGCTGTGTAGCAGTATTCTGAACCATTATCTTCGTGCATAGTAAAGATTTGGATTGATAATGAGTTGTGGTCATGGTTTTCAGGGGTCTAAAATAATTTACTGATAATTGTTAAAAACAAGGGGTTATATTAAGAGTCAAGGTGAAACTGAGGATATATAAATAACTTTCTGTTGAGGGTGTAAATGCTATCCCATATTGAATTCAGTGAATATCCTTTACCCTAAAGTGATTAAAAGTCAAATAGTAGAGGGGGAAATAGGAACTGAATTTTTAGGAACTTAATTCCGAACATCATTGTATATATTCAAAAAATGATCACTTTGTTAATAATGTGCAAACATACCAGATTCTGTAGTTAGAAACTTAAACTCTTAAAACCAGCTCATCACCTACCATCAAAAAATGCAAGCCAAAAAAAAAAAGCCAGAGTCCCATTCATCTGAAGATAATGTTAGCACATACGTATATGTAGGTCACGTATGTATAAACACACCTGTAGTTTTATATCCGAATGTATTTTTTAAATTTATTTATTGAATACATATTTTTGTTATAAAAATGAGCTGTTTTGTCTACTGCTTTGGATTTGTAGTCTTTTGCATTTAATAATTTTTTTCTTTCAGATATTTGAATACTTTGTAATGGTCATAATATTCATCCACTGGTGTACTATAATTCCACAAGTGTACATTTTGGGTGTTTCCTATTTTTTCTTTTATTGTAAATAGTGTTGTTGTGATTGTCCTTCTGGGTATGTTTCCAGTGCTTTTAGGATAAATTCCTGAAATTGCAATTGCTGAAAGTCATGGTATGTTTTTTCTCACTGCTACCTAGAAAGGTGGAATAAAATATACTCCTATCAGAAGTGTATTAGGGACGCCTGGGTGGCTCAGTGGGTTAAAGCCTATGCTTTCGGCTCAGGTCATGATCCCAGCATCCTGGGATCAGGTCCCACATCAGGCTCCTTGCTTGGTGGGGAGCCTGCTTCTCCCTCTGCCTCTGCCTGCCACTCTGTCTGCCTGAGCTTGTGCTTTCTCTCTCTCTCTCTCAAAAAAAAAAAAAGAAGTGTATTAGAAGGCTGACTTAGCATGCCCCTACCCCCTACACACCTAAGAAACACTCCACAGTGCACTATTGGTATTAAAATACTTCAAAAAAATCACATGCACATGTGTGTTTGTGTGTGTGTGTTGTATATGTGGTTTAAAAAATTCTAACTGTACAAGACATGTTAGTTGGCTTCCCCAATCAGTCTTCTCTACCTCCAGTCGTACCTCAAAGTTACAATGGTAGGATGTTTTCTTGGGTATCCTTCCCAAAGGTACAAACTTGTACCTCAAAGTTACAATGGTAGGATGTTTTCTTGGGTATCCTTCCAGGAAAAAAAGAGTAAACTTGGATGTGTATATAGAAGAGGGACATTACTATAAGTTTTTAATATTTTAAAAAAATATACTAACAGAATCACACATCCTCTTCTCTACCTTGCTTTTTTTTCCTACTTAATATTCTTGGAAATAGTTTCATAATGGCACTTAACAGATATACATCATTTTTTTTTTCTTTAAAGATTTTATTTATTTGACAGAGAGATTACAAGTAGGCAGAGAGGCAGGCAAAGGGGGAGGGGGAAGCAGACTCCCCACTGAGCAGAGAACCGGATGCAGAACTCAATCCTGGGACCCTGGGATCCATGACCTGAGCCCAAGGCAGAGGCTTAACCCACTGAACCACTCAGGTGCCCCAGATATACAACATTTTTAAGAAAACGCTGCATAGTATTATAATTGTATGACAGTATGTTTAATCAGTCTCCTGTTAATGGATACCTAGAGTTGTTTTTTGTTTTTTAAGATTTTTTTTTTTTAATTTATTTGACAGAGAGATCACAGGTAGGCAGAGAGGCAGGCAGAGAGAGAGGGGGAAGCAGGCTCCCCGCTGAGCAGAGAGCCGGATGTGGGACTCGATCCCAGGACCCCGAATGACCTGAGCCGAAGGCAGAGGCTTAACCCTCTGAGCCACCCAGGCACCCTCTAGAGTTGTTTTTTTTTTTTAATTTTTTTTTTAAAGATTTTATTTATTAGAGAGAGAGCGAGCGAGCACAGGCAGAGAGAGGCAGGCAGAGGCAGAGGGAGAAGCAGGCTCCCTGCCAAGCAAGGAGCCCGAGCCCGATGTGGGACTTGATCCCAGGACGCTGGGATCATGACCTGAGCCGAAGGCAGCCGCTTAACCTACTGAGCCACCCAGGCGTCCCTCTAGAGTTGTTTTTAAGGCAGTTAAAAATCTCAGTAGATAAGAATTAGCATCTTCTCATACTAGTGTTTTGTTTTTTTTATTAGTGTGGATGACTGCTTTTTACTCTTGGCCATGTGTATAACTTTGAATTGCCTATTTGTTCTTAGCTGTTTTTTTCCATTGGGATGCTTTTCTTTCTCATACTGAATTGTGGAGACATCATGCATTCTTGAAGAGTTGTTTTTAAGTTAGTGATTGGAATTCAAGCTTGCAGCAGTCCCTTGAAGAGATGCAAAATACAATACCTAGTAGTGGTGCTTATTAGCCTAAAAGAGAAATAGGAAGCTTGATGTTGAGGGATCAAAAATTGAAAAGGCAGCATGCATAGTGATTAAGAACCATACTTTGGTTTCAGAACTGGATTTGAATGACAGCTCTGCTACCTGTTCTTCTGACTTTTGGCAAGTTACTTCTGTGCTTTAGTTTTTCATCTGCAAAATGGGGATGTATATGTCTATAATAGAGTCAGCAAACCTTTTCAGTATGGGGCCAGATAGCAAATGTGATTTTGTGGACCATATAGGAACTCTGCCATATTTTGTTTACCTTTCCAACTGTTAAATTTTTTTTTGAGGATTTTATTTATTTATTTGTCAGAGAGAAAGAGAAAGAGGGGGCATGCTCATAAGCAGGGGGAGTGGCAGGCGGAGGGAGATTTCAGATTATATCCTTTAGTTTGAACACAGTATTTAAACTTTTTAAAAAAATTTTATTTATTTATTTGACAGAGATCACAAGTAGGCAGAGAGGGAGAGAGGGAAGCAGGCTCCCTGCTGAGCAGAGAGCCTGATGCAGAACTCGATCCCAGGATCCTGAGATCATGACCTGAGCCAAAGGCAGAGGCTTAACCCACTGAGCCACCCAGGCACCCCTGAACACAGTATTTAAATCTAATGGTTCAGACATGGTCCACTGTATATTCAAAAGAAAATAGAGTTAAGATTTAAGCATTTAGGTTCTCACATAATAAAATGTAGGCTTATAATATTCATAAGTTATCCCCAAATACAGAAATTGATTTGTAACTTTAAGGGCTAAACTACTCTGAACTCTCATGGATTAGACATGAAGGGAAACTGGAGTATAGAGCTGAGTCTAATGTCCCAGAAATCTCTGTGCTTCTTACCTTCCTCTTTAAAAAGGGAATGGGGAGGGCACCTGGCTGGCTTAGTCAGAGCATGAGTTCAAGTCACATGTTGGGCATAGAGCCTACTTTAAGGAAAAAAAAAAAAAGAAAGCACACACACACACACGTACACATACGTGCATATATATAAACAGAGGAATAGGGGATGATAAGACACAGAAAAGTTCATTCCAGGATGGTAAGTCTTGGTACTCTTGCTCCCCAAACCTGCTCTCTAGATAGTTACTTGTTCATGTTATGAGTTTGGCATGTTGTTCTCATGTTCCTTATTAGAATCCATTTGTCTATAGCCTCACATATCATAATAATTGTTGTAAAAATATATATATTAATATATATATTTTATATACTTGTATGTAATTTTTACTTATATATATATTTTAGAGATTTTACTTATTTATCTGACACCAAGAGAAAGATAGCGAGACCAGGAACATGAGCAGGGGGAGTGGGAGAGGGAAAGCAGGTTTCTCGCCAAGCCCAGGACCCTGGGATCATGACCCAAGCCGAAGGCAGATGCTTAATGACTGAGCCACCCAGGCACCCCTAAAAATATATTTTTTAAAAATGCTTTTACTAGCCATTTCCAGAGAGCTTTAGTAAATAATTATGATGATTAATCCTTTAAATGTACTATAACAAAGCATTCTGGGGAGAAAACAGTAGTTAGTATAGCATGTTGTAGTGGTTCAAAACATAATGTTAGCGTTAGGTTTACTATAAACATAGCTTTAATAAGCCTTTCACTTGTTACTTCTTTCTGTATGCATTGTCTGTTCCTTAAATTGTGAAGTTTCAGTGAAATTCACGATAAAAATTTGAATGTGAGGCAGAATTTTGGGGCTTTGGTATAATATTTTCAGTAACATAAGAATATGTATATGGCGGTGGTTAGGAGATTTGCTTATTTTTGCCTAAAAGGTATCCTTATAGAGAGTTTCTTAAAATTTGGAATACTAAATAGGTGAAAAGTAAAGTCATCTATAATCTTATTAAAGTTTTTTGTATAACGTCAGAAGTTGAACGTTTCCCCACCTCTGTTAATAGCTTATTTGTATCCTTGACTTGGTGTTTGTGTGAACGTATCTGTAGACATGTGCATATTAATTTCTATTTTTGCTTAAATAAAAAACAAAAACAAAACTCTACACACTGGTGACTAACTCGCTTTTTTTCACATGTCATTGGACCATTTTCCAGGTCAGTACATCTAGACCTCTCACATTCATTTTAATGGCTGCATACTCCACTATTACGGATGTAATATATTTCTACAACCGGTCCCCTATTGACAGACCTACGGTTGTGTCTGATTTTTTGCTAGCATTGTAATCGGTTAGAGGCTGTAATGAATGGTAAGGAAGTAGGTAGCATTACTACTTTGAAGAAGAAAGTAGAGAAGAAACTTCCTTTGCCATAGTCACTTACTAAATGAAAATTAATAAAAACACTGTCAAAAGTTGAGAGGACCAAAATTGATACTTTTTCTCTGATCTTTTTGCCATGTGTATATCTGAATTCTTTGTTTTTAAAGAAGAAACAGCATTGAAGCATTATTTGGGGGGAAAAACACACACACAAAATCCAGCAACTCAGCATTCATGAGCAACTCTATACTATACCAGTATGTGCCTGTGCAGTGGAAGGAAAACAATTTTGGTAAGGAATTAAAACTTTAGCTTTAAACTTCCAACAGGTTGATATTTATAATGAATGATGAATAAACAATTTTTAATATTGTGTTGACAGTGCCTTTTAGTTTTTAAAAGAAGTCACCATATCTTTTATATCTTTAATTTCAACTTAAACTTTTCTTTTTCCTTAAAAAAAAAAAAACCCTGAATTTGCAGCCAACAAAAATTAGATAAATTCTCAGGTGTGTATTTCTTCTGGCTTTTATTAAGATATCTGTTAACATTTATTAGAGATGCTTATGGGTTGACTTTTTTCTTCAAGGGGCAAGTTCACTAATTTAAGCTGAGTTTTATACATATTACAGCAGCAATCCTTTTGTAGGTGTGTGTTGCAACCATCTAGATGCATTGAGATGCTCATGTATTTTTTAATTTATTTATACATGGGGACTATCATTGGTAGTTTTTTGGTTAAACCTAAACATGACATGTGTTATACTTATTTCTTCACTGTAATCATTTTTTGCCTTTTGCGTTATATAGGAAATATATCCTGGACAGTTTCAACCATCTCTCTGTCACAAATTCATAGCCTTGTCAGATAAAGAAGGAAAACTACTTCGGAACTATACTCAGAACATAGATACACTGGAACAGGTTGCAGGAATCCAAAGGATAATTCAGTGTCATGGTTAGTAAACTTCAGAATGCTTTCTGTTACTTAATTAGTCTCATAGGAAAAAATAGGATTAAAAAGTAGGCTGCCATCCAGAAATAGATTAAGCTTTTTTATTTAGTCATGTTATCAGTTTAGATAAATTTTAAAAAGTAGAATACAAAAAATTTAACCAGAATTATTGGCCTTGATACTTAATGTACAAATTAATTGTACAGATTAATGTCCTATTATGTTTCAAAAGGTGTAGCAGTTGTATTTCATTAAATTCTTCTAAATAACCTTCTTTGATTACAAAAGTAATATTGACATATAAGAAAAACATGACCTCTTTAGTTTATGAAACTAAACAAATGGATAGTTCAGATGTATAGAATTTAGAAATTTAGAAGACTTTCACTTAATTCCAGTATAATTAAAGTAGGCGCAGGCCATTTTCTTATGTATCTAAATTGTTTTTGGGGTGCGTGGGTAGCTCAGTCGGTTAAGTGTCTGCTTTCAGCTCAGGTTGTGATCCCAGGGTGCTAGGATGGAGCCCTGCATGGGGCTCCCTGCTCAGCGGGGAGTCTTTTTCTCCCTTTGCTTGTGCTCTCTCCCTCTTTCTGTCAAGTGGATGAATAAAATCTTTAAAAAACAAAAACAAAAAAACTTGTTTTTAGTGTATAACTGTTAATTAAGCTAAGGTCACACAATTATAGCTTCCAACTCTAGAGTTTTAGCTCTGGAGGAATTGGTTTATTGGAAAGAATAGCTTTAGAAAGTGTCACTGTGTCAGCATCTCAATTGAGGACTGGATTCTCTCTGTATTTATTATGTATAAATATTTTAATTATTCATCCCTGAGATTCTCCTGTGGAATCTTAGTTTTCTTTTCTGGGATCAAACTTTATAACCTTTGTGGTATGTTTAAGTAAATAGAAACATAGTTTACTAATGCATGTGTGTATTGGTTTTTAGGATCCTTTGCAACAGCATCTTGCCTGATTTGTAAATACAAAGTAGACTGTGAAGCTGTACGAGGAGATATTTTTAATCAGGTAATTTATCACCCATATTTTAGGAATTGTGCATATGTTTGGTCTCTTTTTTTGCCTCCACATTTTTTTTTTTCTTTTTTTCTGAAAGTATGTGATACAGATGCCAGGAAGATAATATTACCATTGGAAATGCTGATGAAATAAATATAAAAGAACCTTTTAATCCTTTAAGTTGAAAACACTGCTCTATAACGACTCTAAAATGATGAAATTGGTTAATAATCCAAGTTAAAATAAAAACCCAAATCATACATGAGGTGTTGCTATATTAGAGTTTCTCTTACTTTCCCTTTTTAGTGCCTGTCATATTTTGAATTTTAAATTAGTTCTTGGTAATCCTTTAAAACATTTAAAAAGTTACTCTAAAAGGTATTTCATGTATGATCGCTGTCCCCCAAAAAAGAAATACGGGAAAGTAATGGCAGAGAATAAGAACCATCCAGACAGAAATTTTATGTGCTTAGCTGCATATATAGTTAATTATACATAATTATGAGTGGAGAAGAGCACATTATAATGGAATCTTTGTCTTAAATTTTTTGAAAGGATTAACTTGTGTGTGTATATATATACAAGTGCTGGTTTTTCTTAATCTGTGGTGGACTCTTAAATAAATCAAATGTAGGTCTTCAAGGATATTACAATAGCTACATACTTAGATAATAACACCATTGTATTTCATTGTATGTTGGTAGAGTCATTGGTAGTTGACATTGCCATTGAGGATTGTATTCAGTCCACTTTTTTTTAACGTGGGAATTTTATTCTTTAAGTTTTTAATTTTAATTCCAGTATAATTAAAATAATATTTATATTAGTTTCATTACAATATAGTGATTCAGCTTTGATAATTTTGAAATGCATTCTTGGGAAGTGTGTAAGTGTTGATTATTTCTAACTTGAGTGCTTTCCCTTTTCCTATCTCAACCAAAATCTGGAACCTGTAGGTGGTTCCTCGTTGTCCTAGATGCCCAGCTGATGAGCCACTTGCTATCATGAAACCAGAGATTGTCTTTTTTGGTGAAAATTTACCAGAGCAGTTTCATAGAGCCATGAAGTATGACAAAGATGAAGTTGATCTCCTCATTGTTATTGGGTCTTCCCTGAAAGTAAGACCAGTAGCACTAATTCCAAGTAAGTTGGTGATGATTTTTACAGAATATTTCTGCATAGATTGCCATAGGTTGTGGGTATGTACAGTGGACCCCAATGATCTTATTTTCTCTGTGGGTTAAAGAGTTGGTGAAGAGCCAAATTCTGTTTCTTGGTGATGTACATATTTGTGGAGATTGGTTAATCTTTTTGGTGTAGGGTTTGGGAAAGGGAAAAGCTGAAACAAGGGGAAAAAGCTTTTTCAGTGGAGAGTTTTTATTATGACAGGAGTTAACTTCAGCTAATTTATATACACTTAGGAAACAGTCCTTAATCTGTTTCTAGTCTTAATTTGATTATAGTTGATTGTTCAAATGTAGTTGATTTTTAGTTCCAATAAGTTCATATGTATAGTTAGATATAAATGTAATCTAGAAGTGTAATATACTCATGTAAGAGAATTTGGGGGCTCAATATTATTGGTCTTTTTTTAATGAGAGTAACAGTTATGCCTTGGGGCTCAGTTTGGTGTCTGAAATTGGGTCATAATATCAGGGTCACGTGGTCCTATGCTGGGCATGGTGCCTGCTGGGGATTCCCTCTCTCTCAAAAAAAAAAGTAACAGTCTTGCCTTGTCATAATCATTGTATGTGGATCAACTTTACCCATAAGGGATTTTGTGTGTTTGAGAAAGCTCAAATATAATTTAAGTCCCTTTTACTCTCAGGAATATTAACATGTGCTCTCATATTATCTCTTTTCTCCCTCTAATGAGGAAGCAAGGGGAGAAGAAGATAGAGGGACTAAATTCACTAGCATGAGGTGTGCCCTAAAAGGTGAGGGAAAAAGAATATCAAACTTTCTTTAAGATTTTTAAAAATTATTTATTTGAGAGAGAGAGTGAATGCATGGACGTCTCCTCAGGGGTGCCTGACACAGGCCTCAATCCCAGGACCCTGGAATCATGACCTTAGCCGAAGGCAGATGTTTAACCAACCGAGCCACCTATAAGCCCCCAAACTTATTTTTTTTAAGAAGATTTTACTTATTTTTTTTTAAGAAGATTTTACTTATTTTAGAGCACATGCACATGCAGGAGGAGAGGGGGAGGTTGATGGAGGAGGAAAACAATCCCTACTGGACTCCCGCACTGAATGGGGAGCCTAACATGGGCTGATCTCAGGATCCTGAAATCATGACCTGAGCTGAAACCAAGAGGATGTTTAACAGACTGAGCAACCCGGTCGCCCCGAGAATATCAGACTCTTTTTTTTTTTTTTTTTAAGATGTTATTTATTTGACAGAGATCACAAGCAGGCAGAGAGGCAGGCAGAGAGAGAGAAGGGGAAGCAGGCTCCCTGATGAGCAGAGAGCCTTACGGGGGCTCGATCCCAGGACCCTGAGACCATGACCCGAGCCGAAGGCAGAGGCTTAACCCACTGAGCCACCCAGGTGCCCTGAGAATATCAGACTCTTAATCAGAGAATTAAATTAAAACTCTACATGAGCAATCCTACCGGCAAGCCAGAGCAAACAGTTGGAAGAAACAGGAGTTCAGCTTTACAATTCTGCATCTTTTTCCTACCTACATGAGATGGCTTTATCAGTTTCAGTCTTCCCAAAATAGCTGTGAAATTCTTTGACAGAATATAGGATAAAATTTAATGAATAAACTTTATTTTTTAGTTATTTTTTCTCTTTAAAGGTAAGCAGAGACATTCTTAAAAGCTTTCTGTGGAACAGTATTAATAGTGTGTTGCTGACACCCAGAAGTTATTATTTTTTTTTTAAGATTTTATTTATTTATTTGTTAGAGAGAGAGTGAGCACAGGTAGACAGAGGCAGAGGGAGAAGCAGGCTCCCTGCCCTGCAAGGAGCCCGATGTGGGACTCGATTCCAGGACGCTGGGATTATGACCCGAGCCGAAGGCAGCCGCCCAGCCAACTAGCCACCCAGGCGTCCCCAGAAGTTATTTTTAAATGATGTAAAACACAGGTGTATAATGGTGGAAAATGGACTTGAATGAATTTCCACGCATTTTATCGGGAGCAATTTGATAGAGTAATCATCACTATGTGCCGAGAGCTCTTCTATGTACTTGATGAATTCTGACTACAACCTTGTGAGAAAGTACTGTTATCCCCATTATACAGTCAAGGAAATTGAGGTACACAGTAGAGAAGCCTGAGAAGATTGCTCCGAGGTAATCAGGTGACGGGAAACAGGGCCTGAAATTTTATGAAGATGCTTACCTGCTCATCTCTTTATTTGATGGCTTGATAGGAAATGTGATGGCTTGGTTAAATAGTAGTGGCTGGTTTCTTTTTTGGTATTGAGCACATGTTAGATATTGCATAGTGTTTTTAACTGTGGCTTTATTAGCTCCCTTCCCTTCTAATGCATTTTTCATCTTATTTTTAGGTTCCATACCCCATGAAGTGCCTCAGATATTAATAAATAGAGAACCTTTGCCTCATCTGCATTTTGATGTAGAGCTTCTTGGAGACTGTGATGTCATAATAAATGAGTTATGTCATAGGTTAGGTGGTGAATATGCCAAACTTTGCTGCAACCCTGTAAAGCTTTCAGAAATTACTGAAAAACCTCCACGAACACAGAAAGAGTTGGCTCATTTATCAGAGTTGCCACCCACACCTCTTAATATTTCAGAAGACTCAAGTTCACCAGAAAGAACTTCACCACCACATTCTTCAGTGATTGTTAAACTTTTAGACCAAGCATCTAAGAGTAATGTTGATGATCCTGGTGTGTCCAAGTCAAATGATTGTATGGAAGAAAAATCACAGGAAGGACAGAATTCTACTAAGAACATTGAAAGTGTTACTGAACAGGTGGAAAGTCCGGATTTGAGGAATGTTGGCTCTAATACTGGGGAGAAAAATGAAAGAACTTTGGTTGCTGACTCGGTGAGGAAGTGCTGGCCAGCTAGACTTGCAAAGGAGCAGATTAGCAAACGGCTTGATGGTAAGGGAATGCTGTTGGAGGTATAATTATTTTACCGTTTTGAAGGTGTAATTATTTTAACAAAATATTTGCAAGAAATAAGCAATTTTGGCAGGTTAGTTGATAGAGGGTAGCTTGGGTAGCTTTATGCAGCCAAATGTAACAGTTGTGTTTAGAGAAACTGTAAAGTTGAGAATTTAACCTAGAAAAAGGGTTAAACAGTGGTATCTTACAGTAGGGGAAGACAGTGTGTTTAAAATTTTTTTTTTTAAAGATTTTATTTATTTATTTAACAGACAGAGATCACAAGTAGGCAGAGAGGCAGGCAGAGAGAGAGAGGAGGAAGCAGGCTCCTTGCTGAGCAGAGAGCCCGATGTGGGGCTCGATCCCAGGACCCTGAGATCATGACCTGAGCTGAAGGCAGAGGCTTTAACCCACTGAGCCACCCAGGTGCCCCAGACAGTGTGTTTAATTAAAGTGTTCTCTGTATCTTGTGTTTCTCCAGGGAATGAAAAGGTAAGCATTGAATTGAGAAGAAAATTGGAAAATAAATTGTACTCTGCCATTGTCTGGTGAGCTTTAGCTGGTAGAACAGATGACTCAGAATTGGGTGGTTACCATAGGGCAGCTGCTTTATTTATATACATTATTTGATTTTAATCTCATGAGGTAGGAACTATTACTATTTCTCTGCTGTTGGTGGGGAAACTGAGGACTATAGAAGTGAAAGGAACCTGTGCAAGGTAACAGTTAGGACATGGAAAGAGCCAGTTTGGATTCTAGGTCTATCCTCAGGGCCTGTCCTCTGAATCACTGTGCTGTATTGTCTCAGATCTAGAAAACATCTGATCCTTCTCCACAGAATATTAGGAATAGCATCTACCCAGTTTTTTTTTTTTTTAAGATTTTATTTATTTGTTAGAGCGAGCGAGCACAGGCAGGCAGAGTGGTAGGCAGAGGGAGGAGCAGGCTCCCTGCCGAGCAAGGAGCCCAATGTGGGACTGGATCCCAGGACGCTGGGATCATGACCTGAGCCGAAGGCAGCTGCTTAACCAACTGAGCCACCCAGGCATCCCCAGTTTTTTGTTGTAATTAAAATATAGGTGACACGAAATAATTAGTTTCAGTTGTTTCACAATGCTTACCATGATTAAGTGTAGTAATGCCACCATACAAAGTTAGTACAACACTCCACCCTCCCTTCTCCTCTGGCAGCCACCGGTTCTGTTTTTATCAGTCTTGTTTTTTAGATTCTATGTGTAAGTGAAACTATATGGTATTTGTCTTTTTTCTGACATATTTTACTTTGCACGATACCCTCTAGGTCCTCTAGATCCATCTGTGTCACAAATGGCAGGATTTTATTCTTTATGGCTGAGTAATATTTCATTGTATATATACAACACATTTTCTTTATCCACTTACCTGTTGATGGATATTTAGGTTGCTTCTATATCTTGACTATTGTAAGTACTGTAGTAAATATAGGGACACATATATCTTTTCAAATTAGCATTTTTGCTTTTTTAAAGGAAAGTACCCAGAAGTAGAAATCCTTGCTTTTTTAAAGGAAAATACCCAGAAGTAGAAATTTTTATATCTAGTTCCCTATTTTTTTTTAAGGATCCTCTGTACTGTGTTCCATAGTGGCTGCACCAATTTACATTCCCACTAGCAGTTTGTGAGGGTTCCTTTTTCTTCATATTTGTGCCAACAGTTTTCTTGTTTTTGATAATAGCTATTTTGACAGGTGTTAGGTGATCTCATTGAGGTTTCAATTTGTATTTCCCTGATGGTTAGTGATGTATTTAGCATCTTCATGTGTCTGTTGGCCATCTTTATATTGTCTTTGGGAAAATGTCTGTCTGGGGCCTCTACCACCTTTTTTTTTTTTTTTTTTAAATTTTATTTTTTAAGTAATCCCTTCACCCAGTGTGGGGCTCAGATTAATAACTCCAAGATTAAGAGTCATATTCTCTATGGACTGAGCTAGCCAGGCGCCCCTATTTAGCACCTCTGCTAGTTTTTTCATCCAGTGTTTTTGCTGCTGTTACAGGAGTTCTTTGTATAATCTGGATGTTAACCCTTTATGGGATACATCATTTGCTAAGTATCTTCTCCCAGTCGGTAGGTTGTCCTTTTATTCTGTTGGTTTCCTTCATGTGTAAAATTTTAGTTTGATATAGTCCCAATTACTTTGAGGTCTTTAATCCATTTTGTGTTTATTTTTGTATGTGGGGTGGGAAAGTGGTTGAGTTTATTTCTGTGTGTAGCTGTCTAGTTTTCCTGATACCATTGGTGGAATAGACTATCCTTTCCCCATGGCATATTCTTGCCTTCTTCGTCACAGATTAATTGACCATATAAGTTTGTGTTTACTTCTGGACACTCTCTTCTCTTCCATAGATTTGTGTCTTATTTTTGTGCTAAATTTGTGCTGTTTTGGTTACTGTATAGCTTCATAGTACTTTGAAATCAGGGAGCATGATTCCTTCCAGTTTTATTTTTTGTCAAGGTTGCTTTGGCTATTCAGGGTCTTTGTGGTTCCATAAACACTTTAGGATTATTTGTTCCAGTTCTGAAAAATGCTGTTGGTGTTTTGATAGGAATTGGGTTGAAACCATAGAATGTTTTGGATAATGTGGACATTTTAATAATGTAAATTCCAATCCATAAACATAGTAAGTCTTTCACCTTCTTGGTTAAACTTACTTCTAGATCTTTTAAGTCTTTGATGCAGTTTTAAGTAGGATTGCTTAATTTCCCTTTCTGCTACTTTGTTACTAGTGCATGAAACGCAACACATCTATCCTGTTTTGACACATAAGAACTCTTTATCAAGTAGTAGGGTGAAAAATCCTAATTAAAATAAAAAATATGTATACTAACTTCGATGTAACAATTTTATATAACTTTTTTCCTTTTTTTTAAGATTTTATTTATTCATTTGACAGCGAGAGAAAGACAACCAGAGCAAGAACACACAAGCAGAGGTAGTGGGAGAGGGAAAGCAGGCTTCCTGCCGAGCAGGGAGTCCAATACAGGGCTTGATCCAGGATGCTGGGATCATGACCCGAGCCAAAGGCAGACGCTTAACGACTGAGCCACCCAGGCACCCCAATCTTCTATAACTTTAAAACATTAAGTCCCATTTCATTTACAGTGTATTACTTGTTCTAATCATTACCATAAATGAATTTTAGATCATTTGAGTAAGACTTTGCATTTTCCATAACAGGCACACTGTGCAGTAAGTTCTGGATATACAGTGATCAGTCTCTTGATGTTTGTATATAGTTATAAGGAATGTAGATGCTACTTGGAGGGGACTAGGTTATAGAAGGCTTTCCAAAAATCTTAACTTCTGACTTTGGTCTAGAACAGTAAGTAGGGAGTTAAAAGAGGGAATATCTTCCCAGGAGAAACTAGGAAAAGCATAGAAGAATGTTTATGTTTGCAAATGTGGCAAGAGCCAGAAGTAGAAAAATTGCTATTCAGGGACACCTGGCTAACTCAGTTGGTAGAGCATGTGACTCTTGGTCTTAGGGTGGTGAGTTCAAGCCCCAAATTGGGCATTGAGTCAACTTAAAACTGTTAAGTCAGGTAAATACTGGTGTCTGTTATATACAGTGTCTGCCTACTTACTGGAAGACTTTTGCACTATAGATTTGAGTATCTTTTTGACAGGTGGGTCAAACAGAAAACTCTTTGCTGGCCCCAGGAAGCAAAGATTAAACCTGGAGCAGTCTTCAGATTTTTCTCTACTAGGCCTTAAAGAAACAGGCTTTGGTATTAGACCTGAGGTGTCTCAGACCTACTTGGGCAGAGTTATTTAAGCTGTTTCTTAATCTGAAAGATGGGGTAAAATAGTCTATATTTCAGCGTTGTGAGATAAATTTTAAAAGATAACTGACGTAGAGTATAAAATTGGATTTGTTAAAAACAACCACACTAGTCTTTATTTTTTATCATGATTTCTGTTGGTGAGATTAAGGTTGAAAAGGAGAATAAATACGGGAGCATATATGCGGCAAACTTTAAGTCTGTCTTGATGGTTCCCAAGAAGAGCCAAAAACCAAACAGGTACAGGCTTCTTGGGCTGAGAAATAGATTATTCTGTTCATCGGGGGGCTAACACAGAATGAAGCATTTTTTAGAAGCACGGACAAAAACTATTTTAGTAAAATGAACAACAGCCATGTGCTGGGACCCCTTACAAGAGATACTAAGAAGTAGCAGATGGGCTTTTCTGTTCAGCCGGAATACAGGTACTCCCTCTTCCACTCATGGAAATTGATATGAGTAGCTTAGAAAACTGAAGAATACTATGTATTGTCCCAAAATAGAAGGAAATAACATGGTTTTCACACTGCAATTTGTGATCTACTAGTGGAATGTGAAATCAGTTTTGTGGGTTCAGATCAGAGTTGTTATGCAAATTAGGTTGTTTCAAAGTGAGAACCTCATCATGATGGGGTATAAAGTTTGAAAGCCATTTTGAAGAGAAACCTAGATATGCTTCGCAGATGGCATGTCACTTCAGAGCAACTATGTTCGTAGCCAGGCTTTTGTGAATCAGTCTGGGATATGGTGCAATAAAGAATGACATTTATTATGTGTATAAACAGGCTTAAGTTAAAAGTTACTTGTTTGAGGGGCACCTGGGTGGCTCAGTGGGTTAAAGCCTCTGCCTTTGGCTCAGGTCATGATTCCAGGGTCTGGGATCAAGCCCCGCATCTGGCTCTCTGCTCGGCGGGGAGCCTGCTTCCTCCTCTATATCTCTGCTTGCCTCTCTGCCTACTTGTGATCTCTGTCTGTCAAATATATAAAATCTTAAAAAAAAAAAAAGTTACTTGTTTGAAATAAAACTTATTTCATCATTGAAATTTCAAATTCTGAGGGTACCTGCGTGGCTGAGTGGGTTAAGTCTCTGTCTTCGGCTTGGATCATGATCTCAGGGTCCTGGAATCGAGCTGAGTCGGGTTCTTTGCTGGGCGGGGAGCCTGCTTCCCCCTCTCTCTGCCTGCCTCTCTGCCTACTTGTGATCTATCAAATAAATAAATATTTTAAAAAGATTTTTTTTAAAAATTGACAGATATTTGGCTGAGAGGCAGGCAGAGAGAGATGGGGAAGCAGGCTCCCTGTCAAACAGAAAGCCTGATGCGGGGCTCAATCCCAGGACCCTGAGATCATGACCTGAGCCAAAGGCAAAGGCCCAATCCACTGAGCCCCCCAGGTGCCCCAAATAAAATCTTTTTTATTTTTTATTTTTTTATATTTTATTTATTTATTTGTTAGAGAGAGAGCGAGCACAGGCAGACAGAGTGGCAGGCAGAGGCAGAGGGAGAAGCAGGCTCCCTGCCAAGCAAGGAGCCCGATGTGGGACTCGATCCCAGGACACTGGGATCATGACCTGAGCCGAAGGCAGCTGCTTAACCAACTGAGCCACCCAGGCATCCCCAAATAAAATCTTTTAAAAAAGAATTTCAAGTTCACACCAAGAGGTGCTATTAACCTGGAATCCATAACTTAGGGGAGAGAGGCATTGTCCTCACCAATACAGGTCACATCTCAAACTATGAATGCAAATTTGGGAGGAGGTTGGAAAAGGTTAACGTCCTGTGCTAGATCAGTGTTTTCTCATATTTTGTCTAGGACTTAGGTAAAAATAGATTGATTCAGTAGGTGGGTGGTGGGGCTTGAGAATCTAAAACTCTAATAAACTCTCAGGTGATGCCATTGCCTGCAAACTACACTTTTGAGTAGGTGGTAAAGGTATTGAAAATAATGAGGGTGCTTTGAAGGCATACTTTGTGCTTTAGGGAAGTTCTGTTCAGTGAACACGAACTGAGTAATGTAGGCAGAATCCATGTCATGAATTCTGTTCAAAAGAGTTGGTTAAGTAACTTTTGAACATGGTTCTGTATAGTTACTCATACTTAGTTGATAAGAGTTGTGAAAATTAATTTTCCAGGTGAGGAAATAAATGGAGGCAGAGAGATTGACTAGCCAAATACGCAAAACAGAACTAAGATTTGCAGCCAGGAATAAGCACTTTATAACTTATTTCTTTTATTACTGTATTTCAGGTAACCAATATCTGTTCTTACCACCAAATCGTTATATTTTTCATGGCGCTGAAGTATATTCAGACTCTGAAGATGACATCTTATCCTCTAGTTCTTGTGGCAGTAACAGTGATAGTGGAACATGCCAGAGTCCAAGTTTAGAAGAACACTTGGAGGATGAAAGTGAGATTGAAGAATTTTACAATGGTTTGGAAGATGAAGCTGATGTTAATGACAGAGCTGGAGAAACTGGATTTGGAATTGGTGGAGGTGATCAAGAGGCAGTCAGTGAAGCTATATCCATGAAACAGGAAGCAACAGACATTAACTATCCATCAAACAAATCATAATGTAATAATTGTCCAGGTACAGGAATTGTTCCACCAGCATTAGGAACTTTAGCATGTCAAAATGAATGTTTACTTGTGAATTCAACAGAGCAAGGAAACCAGAAAGGTGTAATATTTATAGACTGGTAAAATGGATTGTTTTTTTCATGGGTAATTTTTAACTTCTTATTTCTGTACTTGTACACTCAACACTAACTTTTTTTAAAAGAAGGGTACTAAGTATCTTTAATCACCTGTTGGTCAGAACTTTCTTTTAAAGGTTCATTTGTATGATACATCCATATGTATATATAATTTTGTTCTTGCCTAGTGAGTTTCAACATTTTAAAGTTTTCAAAAGCCATTGGAATGTTAAATTAAAGGGAACAGCTTATCTAGACCAAAGAGTGGTATTTTCACACTTTTCTTTATAACATTGAATGGTTTGAACTCCTTAAATGTCTGTTCTGCTAAACTTTTGATTCTTTATTAGCACAATTACCTATTTTTAAACACTGGCATTTTCCAAAACTCGTGGCAGCTAACTTTTTAAAAATCTCATGACATGCAGTGTGTAGAAGGAAGTCAGCAATATGTGGGAGAGCACTCTGTTGTCTTTGCTTTTTGAAGTAAGACTTGGTGCTAAGAGTTTCAGGAATATTGTATTGTTGAAATGAAGACGGCTTTTGTACTTCCTGTGGACATGTAGAAATGTCTATATTGGCTCCTAAAACTAACCTGAAAAAAATAAATGCTTTGGAAATGTTTTCAATTGCTTTAGAAACAGTAGTGCCTGCCTGGGTACCCTTCAAGAATATTTGCCCTTGTTTAAATACCTGTCACTGTGGTAAAACTTACATCAGTTCTTTCCCACAAGTATTAAACTGCCAAGATGTGAATATGCAAAGCCTTTATGAATCTATAATAATGGTACTTCATCTGGGGAGAGTGTAATATTTTGGACCGCTGCTTTTCTTTTCCATTAATGAGGGGAGCAACAGGCCCCTGATTACGGTTCCAAAGTACTAAGATGTTAATTATAACTCAGCCAGTAAGTACATGTCTCCTGTTGGGAGGATTTGGTGTAATAGACACCGAACTGCTAGCCTAGTATTACAGAGATCAACATGATGTAACTTGCAATAGCAGAATAGTTAATGAATGAAATTAGTTTCTGTAACACCTTAATTTAAAAGCTTAGCCTGCCTTAAAACTAGAGATCAAACTTTTCCAGCTGCAGAAGCTTCTGAGCCTTTCCAAAAAAGTTCACTTTATAAAATTGCACTGAGCAGTTTATTTTCCAGACCTTTACCCTACATTACTCCCAAATTATAAAGTATTCCTATGTTGCTTTAGTATTTATTACAGTTTTTTAAAAGGGTTTGAAATATAGCTGTTCTTTAAATACCCAGCTAGGACCATTACTGCCAGAGAGAAAAATCTTGTTGAATGGCCACTTCCCTACCTAAAAGATGTTTCAATCTGAAATATTTGGCTACAATAAAGAATGCAGTTTATTTAGTTTTCCATTTGCATGATGTGTTTGTGCTATAGATGATATTTTAAATTGAAAAATTTGTTTTAAATTATTTTTACAGTGAAGACTGTTTTCAGCTCTTTTTATATTGTACATAGTCTTTTATGTAATCTACTGGCATATGTTTTGTAGACTGTTTAATGACTGGATATCTTCCTCCCAACTTTTGAAATACAAAACCAGTGTTTTATACTTGTACACTGTTTTAAAGTCTATTAAAATTGTCATTTGACTTTTTTCTGTTAAATTACATTGTTCAGGGTATAAAATTTAATCTTAGAGATAACTTGCACAGCTTTGAGGGCCATAGTAAGGTGATGCTTTCTTCTGACATTTCTTCATTCAACTTAAGAGCCTGAACAGAATAGTAAACACTGGTTTTAGCAGTTGGTACTTCACTAAAAGTTTCAAAACTAATAGTTCCAATTCTTGGCCCAGAAACCTTTGTAGGTGAAAAGTGGGGAGAGGCAAGGCAGGGCCCAAGAACTTGATATACAGAAGACCTGACCTAAGTTCAGGACTTTGGTAGTAAGAATACAAGAGTAGTGAAAATACGGTAAACTCAAGATATATGTGCTATAAAAGCATGGTGCCTCACAGATAACACAAGTTTTAACACACAGGAAGGTGTGGACATAAAAATGACTGCAGACCACATTTGGTATGAACTTGCAAGGCTGCCCTGCAAACCTTTAGTCCATTCAAGTTCTTGAGTGACATAGGTACTGTTCAGGAAGCCAGGAACATGCCCCTTGCCTTCCTCACGAGCAAATTTTTAAAGTGAATTTTAAAAGAGTACTCTTACTCATCTAGGTTATAAAATGTAAAAACAAAAATAAGACAGTACTCTGCCCTGGTATGTCCTGTTTTCACTAGAGATATTACCTGTAGAAATTTCATCTTCAGGTATTATAAAAAAAGAACAGAGACTGCATTCACTATATGCACAAAATGGGAAGGTTCATACCTTCATACCTTTGGTGGTCAGTTTAAGTAGTTAAGCTAAATATATGTTTTGACAACAGCTAATTTTAAGCCTTGTGTTGAGTCTCCTTGTTTAATGCAGTATATATTTCACCGGTTGTAATACCCTAATTAACGACATGATGGTTTAGTTAGTACCACTCTTCGTGGTATCAGAAATACTGGTGTGCTTTCAATCAGTGGTGGGTTTTACATCATCCACCTATGAAGCAATTATTTGGTAAGTTTCATTCGAAAGAAGTCTCAACTCCTAGACTTGTAACCTAGAAGGGCAGTGTGTGTACACACACCATAACAAAGTCTAAAACCTTAAGCTAGGATGTTACGAGAAATATGGAGAAATGGTCTAATGACCTCTCCTCCCCACTTCTGAGTGTCTCTCAACTCTATTAAATTGGGTAACTTTTTTAAAAACAAAGTATAACCTGGGCATCACTCCTTAGAGATAACATTTAATTGGCATAAGGAGACCCGTGCATAGTATTAAAGGTACCTCCAGAGGTTTGAGAAAGGAAATAAACAGGAGTTCCCTTCTGCCTTTTGACACTCCATTCCAGAGGGGGTTGGCCTTGCAGGGAAGGCAGACTTTGCTGAAACAAGGGGACTATTCTCAATTTATCTCTAGGAGTGGTTTAGCAATTAGCAAACACTGGCAAGAAGAGGGGGCTGCTGGGGCACCTGGGTGGCTCAGTTGGTTAAGAGACTGCCTTTGGCTCAGGTCATGATCTCAGTCCTGGGATCGAGTCGAGCTCTCTGCTCAGTAGGGTTTCTCCATCTCTCTGCAGTTCATCCTGCTTGTGTTGTCAAATAAAATCTTGAAAAAAAAAAATAGGGAGCTATTAAATCAGGATGAATTCTTTTTTTCTTTTTTTAAGATTTTATTTATTTGAAAGACAGAGATCACCAGTAGGCAGAGAGGCAGGCAGGGAGAGAGGAGGAAGCAGGCTCGCTGAGCAGAGAGCCCGATGCGGGGCTCGATCCCAGGACCCTGAGACCATGACCTGAGCCGAAAGCAGAGGCTTTAACCCACTGAGCCACCCAGGCGCCCCAGGATGAATTCTTTGGTAAAGGAAACTACCATGACGAGTATGGATGACTAAAGAGCAAAAAAGGTTGGGGAGTAAGGAAGTGGCTAACAGGAATATACGCCCTTGCTCTCAGCTCACTGTATGCTGCTCCTTCAGGGAAAGACTGCCCTATTACACCTTGAGGACTTTTTGTCAAACTAAAAACTAAATGTAAAAACCAAATGTAAGAAAGGGTAGGCCTTTATTTTAATTATCTAGTTTTAAAAAACTGCATTCTGGTTTTGTTGCATGCAATGTATGTCTTGGTTCTACCACTTCGGTCGGTTTGAACAATGGCTATTGATTAAAATCACTACTGAACCAGACAGGAGCTACAAACAGCTAATTGCTCTTACTAGTAGATCTGTACGGAAGCCAAATATTTTCAAGTTTAGTCCACTCCATAATCACAGTCTATAATTTAGTGAACTCAGTATTTGCTTGCTTTCTACACTAATATACAAAGCTCAAGATATTTTTCTTGCCTTTTTAAAAAAAAATAGGCTGCATACTCAGTGCATAGCCCAATGCAGAGCTCAAACTCATGACCCTGAGAACAAGACCTGAGCTGAGATCAAGAGTCAGATGCTTAACCACCGACTGAGCCACCCAGGCGCTATTTTTAAAAAAAGCAAACAGCAGTTTGAAAAATCTTCAATGGCATTTAAATTTTCTACTATTAATCTCCTTTCTGACTGTATGTCTGCAGCAACAGGGGGAGAAGAGTATAAGACTTAACCCAAATTAAGCCTTTTACTGTTGTGCTCCTAGATAAGATGTGCCAGGTCCTTGTTAAAATATTTGTTCAATGAAATCCATCTGTATTAATCCAAAGTGGCTGCTATGTCACAGATCAGTTACATAAAGCATAGAGGTTACTAAAGAAAAAAAAACCATCTGATACATACACATGAGTTTTCGATGTGAACAACCACTACCCTCAAGGAACGGATGCACAGGGAAACAATACAAAATGAAGAATTTTCAGAGGGAGAGTGCTATTTTGAGCTGAATCACTGTATGTGAGAATACTGCTTAAGGGCTTCCATTTATATAAAAAGACACCGATGGCTTACCAGCGGCAATTTTTAAGTTAAACTGGAAAATACAGGTCCACAATCCATTCTCCAAAACCCTTGGGCTCATTTGCATTTTTGAATTATGAATGTTAACAGATTTTTTAAAGCACCCCAAGGGGTCTGAGGCAGCACTTAAAATCAAACACACTAAAGCAAACCTATTAACATGGCCACAGTAAAATGTACAAATAGTCCCATTTAATACCATAAATAATAGCCTCAACAATTCAAATCAAGTTCTGCTGCAAAATGATAACACAAATTTTTTCCAGAGTTGTTTTGGATTTTGGAATTATAATAGCTAAGAAAATTTGATACCTCTGTAAATCAGTTTTGTATGACAAAGGCAATAATCCAAAATCTAAAAGACCTTCCCTGAGACACTGAGGAATTTTGAATCTTATATGAGAACCACTGAAAGGGTAAATATTAAACCAATAAATCTTTATTACTTAAACAATTTTCACGGCATTTTAAAAAATAAATTTAAAAAATAAATATTTGCATTATAGCAGAAAGTCACACGTGTTGCATCAACTCACTATTACAGTTAATCACAGGAGATAACTAAGCATCAGCACCATAAAAACTGTGTTAAGATTTATTTCTAAAAATTCAAGGAAATAGTCTAAAGCATTGAAAATTCTGACTAAATACCAACCTGCAGCATCAGTAGTTTGGAAGCTATAGGCCAGTGGCTGGTTCTCATAGTAGCCAGTTTCTAGTCCTGGCAGCTGTAGGACAAAGTTCTTCCAGTACTGAATATTAAGCTATCAGTAGCATCTCCAGGTTCACAAAAGGAAAGAACTACAAGTTATTTAGGTAATTCCTATCTGTAATTTAGATTTGCACAAGGATATTTATTCTAATAAAAAAGCAAAGATTGTGTTTCATCATGCTAATTTTTCTCAGAGTAAGATTTAATCATAATTGTTAATCCTTTTAGCTCAGTTGAATTACAACCATAGAAACTGTACTGGTATCAGAACATAACTATTTTATTACAAAACTTAACATTATTTACAAAATGAAAAAATAATTGAATGACTATTGCAGGCCAAAGATAAAGGTTTTTCACTCCGTGATTGAAAATTAAGCAACATTTCCATGCACTCACACACCAGATTATTTGTGAAATATGCAAACTCTTAAAATTCATGTTAGTAAAACTTCAATGTATTCACAATGCTTTTATGTTTATTGGAAGATGGCAAAAAAAAAAATCCATGGTTCTGTACAATAAGCTTAATATTAACACAGTTTGTTCATTTTCCTTTAATATTTTTTGGCTTTCATGAATACTCAGAGCATTGAACATTTTGCAAGTAAGAATTATAACAGTACCTCTGTCACCTTGCTGAATTCATCACCACAAGAAAAACACAAATAATTAGTTTAATGCTTTTGCAATAAACTGATTAGTTAATATTTCCAAAGTTATATTAAACTGAAGCCTTCATTATGATCAATTGCTTGGATCAGTTTAGAGCGTAGAGTTTCTTTATCTTTGTATTTTGGAAGATCCAGAAGATTAAAACAGGTATGAGAAACTGGGAGATATTCCTCGCCACCTCCTGTTGACTGGATGACTAGTTTTAGACTCTTCATACCAAGAATAGGAATGCGATCACTACCTGTCAAAAATACTAACAAGAAAAAAAAAATCAGCCAACCACTTTTATCAAAACATAGAGTACCAAGTTATTTAGTACAGTCACCATGGCAAACCTTTATATTATTAACGTCTAATGTCGAAGCATGATTTTGGAGACATGCTAGTTATACATCCAGATAATAATTTTCCTTTGTATAACCTTAATGTTAGCACACAGGATATGCTTAATAAATATTTGATGAATAAATGACTACTATCCCTGACAAAACATTTGAGAGCCATTCTTTTGGGAATAGCCATTTAGTCTGTACATCAAATACAAAATGCAGTTTTTTCAAACTGCAGTTTTGATTATGATTCCTTTTTCAATGTTTCTAACATTTTTTAAAAGATTCTATTTATTTATTTGACAGAGACACAGTGAGAGAAGGAACATAAGCTGGGGGAGTGGGAGAGGGAGAAGCAGGCTTCCTGCCGAGCAGAGAGCCTGACGAGGGGCTCGATCCCCAAACCCTGGGATCAGGACCTGGGCCGACGGCAGATGCTTAACGACTGAGCCACCCAGGTGCCCCAGTTTCCAACATTTTTGAATAAAAATTTATAATGGGCATCTAAAACTCAAATCACTTAAGAAAGATTTGTCATCCTTACAATATACAAATTCAGCCAAGCTTATTTCAGCCGTCAGAAAAAGATGAACAAAAATATTCTTGGCAATAGCAGGAATATCAAAGGGAGTGTAATTTCCTGATGAATGGATAAATAAGATGTGAGACAGACAGACAGACACACACACACACACACACACACACACAATGAAATATTACTCAGCCATCAAAATGAAATCTTGCCATTTGCAAAAAATGTGGATGGAGCTGAACTATATTAGGCTAAGTGAAATAAGTCAAGAGAAAGACAAACACCATATGATCCCACACATACTTGGATTTTAAGAAAGAAAACAGATGAACATTCAGGAAGGGGGAAAAGAAAAGAAAAAAAAAGGAGAGAGGGAAATAAGCCACAGTGAGTCTAAACGACAGAGAACAAACTAAAAATGGAAGGGAGGTGGGTGAGGGACGCGCTATATGGGGGAGGGGTATGAAGGACGGTACTTCCGCACTTCCGCGCACTGGCTGCTGTATTTAACTAACAAATCACTGAATTCTATGCCAGAAACCAATATTGTGTTCTATGTTAACAAAATTTAAATTAAGGGGCGCCTGGGTGGCTCAGTGGGTTAAAGCCTCTGCCTTCAGCTCAGGTCATGATCCCAGGGTCCTGGGATCGAGCCCCGCATTGGGCTCTTTGCTCTGCATGGGTCCTGCTTCCTCCTCTCTGCCTGCCTCTCTGACTACTTGTGATCTCTGTCTGTCAAATAAATAAATAAAATCTTTAAAAAAATTTTTTTAATTAAAAAAGTAACAAAATACAAACATGGGGAGTGTTATTTCAATGAGAATATACATTTAACAGATGAAAGACACACTAATTAGGTTATGAGTACAAAGTCCTACCAAAGTTCTATTTTCTACAGAAATTCCCAACGTTTTGATGAAAAAGGCAAAAGAAAAAAGGCCAAAAGAAAAAAATAAAAAAAGGAAAAAGCTATCCTCCAGAATCTTTTTAGAAATTCTAAAAGGAACTACAACCCTAGTTGATTGTAATCAGCATTAGAGTTTGTTTTCATTTGAAAGAACCAATTCTATTTGAGGCAAATTGAATGCAGCTTTCAAAATAAGAATGCAGATCAAAAATTTACTCTAACTGAAAATTAGAAACAGTACCTTGGAATGATACTATAGGGAAAACCCCTTAGTCAACAAAGTGGTCAATTAATCTATGAAAATAAGTTTAATAGTTAATTCCATTTCCCATAAAACATACAGGATTAGTTAGAAATACTTACACAGAAATTGTTTTTTCTTTTCCAGTGGTAATTCATGAAATACTTCCCAAAAAATTTTTATCGTTGGATGTTCTGCCCAATATTCCCCTTTGTATTCTGTATTCTAAAAACAACAATCTCTTATTAATATTAAGTGATCCTAGTTTTGTCTTGAATCTGACAATTTTCTGTGGTAGTCAATTTCCACAATGGCCCCCAATGATCTCTGCCTCCTATTGCTCATGCCCTTCCTTATGTAGCACCTCCCACAGCGTATAGGCCTGACTCTGTAATCATTAGGATACACCATTTCTCATACATACATGTATGAGAAATACATGACTTCTGAAGCTAACTCATAACAAACTCTGTGGCTTCAACCTCTTTGATCATTCACTCTGGGGAGAACCAGGTGCCATTTCAAGAGGACACTCAAAGAGCTCTATGGAGAGGTCATCTTGGTGAGACACTAGGCGTTTAGCCAACTAGGCGTGAGCCATCCTGGAAGGTAATCTAACTAGGCGTGAGCCATCCTGGAAGGTAATCTATCCTTAATGAAGTCTTCAGATGACTAAAAGCACCAACCAGTATCTTGATTGCAATCTCATGAGAGATCCCTAAGCTAAAAACACCCAGCTAAAGCTGTTCCCGAAATGCTTATTCACAGAAAAGTGGGAAAATAAATGTTCACTGTTTATTTTAAACCACTAAATTTTGGGATAATCTGCAGCAGTGGAGGTAGTGTACTTCTCTTTTTTAAAAAAATGCCAGCACTAAGAAAAGGTGAGGAAAGAGGAGAGAGGGAGAGCAAATCTTACACTGTAAAGTGTTCTTTAAAACCTAGGCACAGTTGGCCTTAAATTTTAGTTCTCAGAAGAACCTTCCAGCATCAGGGCCTTTGGACACACTGTTCTCTCAGCCTAGACCTCTTAGCCACATCCTCCTCCTTCCTTTGTTTGTCAGGCGAATTTCTACTTATACTTTAAGACTCAGACTAAATGTCACCAAATTCATTCACTGATTCATTCAACAGAATACATAGAGAGTTTTAGTCAAAATGTGGAGCCCTGGGGAAACTGCAGTCAACAAAGTCTTTCCTTACCTTGTAAAGACTACCAACTACTGAGATGCTTTCCCAGATTTGTGTAGCCTAGGTTAAGTTCCTCTTGACATACTATTCAGTGAACACTCTTTCTTTGTATTCATCAGAGATAAATTTAATGTCTACCTTATTACAGGGCAAAGACCATGTTTCAATCTTATTTACTGATGTCTCCCCAATCCCTCGCACAGTACTTGCTATCCACAGGGGCTCAATAAGTATTTGCTAATGGGCTGCTTAAAATGTTGGGCTCTGTTTATAGCCATAATTATCTCAATGACTGATATCTTGAAATCTACAAAATACTTGCTATTTGTAAACAGTTTTGGAGAAAAATGGCTGAAATTCTAGCTATCAATGAATTAATGAATATGAATTATAGTCTGTGAGCATGTTAGTGGGGAATGAAAGGAGGATGACTAAAGTTTTTTCTTTTTTTTCAAAACCTCTAAATAGTTCTGGGGAAATGTGTACACAGTTCTGATGAAAGAAAGAGCATTTAAAAGTCACAAATCATAATCACCGAAATTATAATGCATCACATACACAATGAAAGAAACCAAACTATACTAAGTACACTAAAATATACTAAACTATTTCTATCAATTATATCTTCAAGTGAGGTTTTAAGTACTTACTGAGTGCTCTTCTAGGCTCTGGGAATATAGCAGTGAACAAAGAGACAAAAATCCTGCCTTCATAGTGCTTACATTGGCGGGGGCGGGGTGGGAGGAGGAAAAAGCAACAGACAGTGAAGACAATTAAGTAAAATTTATGTTAAGTCAAATTCTAAGAGAAAATAAAGCAGGGAAGGCAGACTGTGTGTGTGTGTGTGTGTGTGTGTGTGTACGCTCAAGTTTAGATATTAGCCAGTAAAGGTCTCTGAGAAGGTACAAAGACATAAAAGGAAGTAAAAAGCAAGAACCCTTTTGGAATTATCAAGGTGAAAAGAGTTCCAGGCACAGGGAAATAGAAAGGTCCCAGGACTGGCTCAGCAAAGAAACTGTTAAGGCTGAAGTAGTGTAAGTGAGAAAAAGAAGGATAGGAGAGGAGGCAAAAAGGACAAATTGTGTAGGATGTAAAGTGTGATGAGAGGCCACCGTATCATTTTTCGTCTCAGGATGACTGGAGGTGGAATCCATTTCCACTGGGGTCTCCTTAAGGTCAGTACAGCTTTCGTCTCTTTAGCAGATCAATTTGACCAAAAAAAGAAATCTTCAATCTCCTTCCTGGAGGATTTAAGCTTGCCTATCAGCTTTCCTCAGGTCTTCCTGATTTCCCAGATTCTGTGGCTCTCCCTATAACTGTCTTTTGCTGTGTAAGAGAGAGAACCTGAGTAATCTAACAATCCCTTAAATTAGCTCTGAAGTAATTCTACTGCTTTTAGCCTAACCATTCATCCTGTCACCACAATAACATGATGTACCAATTTCTGAGCCTTTTAGAAATTCTAGGGTGTGAAATGGGTTGCCTTTTAAAAAACCCTGTCCCTCAGGAGGCTTAGAATTCAATTTTCTTTGCTCTAGTCACTCATCAACTCATCCATCCATGTATATTCTGTCTTCAAAAACCATTTTTTCTCTTGTTAATGGTATTTCTGTATTTTCTCTGCATATTCCCATTTTTATTCCTTTATTGTCATTCTAGTGAGATTCTGGAAAGGAGCAGAGAAAAACGTGTTTATTCTAGTATGATTAACTAATTAGAAGGCCTAATTATTTTTAAATTTAAAAAATGTATTCCCTGAGTTATTAAAGGGTAAAACTGGCCTTTTTTGGTGTGCGTATAGTTCTGTGAGTTTTAAGCACATGTATCAACTCGTGTACTTACCACCACAATCAGGACACAGAAAACTTCATCACCCCCAAAGAATTCTTTAGTGCTACCCTCTCCCGTCCCATACCCACCCTTGCCAGCCCAGTTCACCATATTTTTGTCTCTTCAAAAATGTTATGTACATGGAATCATACAGTATATAATCCTTCTTCATACTGTGTAAGGACTCTGAGTCATCCCAAATGTCACATGTATCAGGAATGTATTCCTTTTTATTGCTTAGTATTCTACTGTATGCATATACCCTAGGCTGGTTTATCCATTCACCCAGTGAAGGACATCTGTGGCTGTTTCCAGTTTTTGACATGTTTGCAGATTTTTAAAAACACAATAAAAAAAAAACTGTGGTAAAATACCTATAACAAAGTTCATCATCTTAACCCTTTTTAAGTGTACAGTTTGGTGGCATTAAGTACATTCACGCTGTTATGCAACCATCACCGCCATCCATCTCCAGAACTCTTTATCTGGCTAAACTGAAACTCAATACCCATTAAACAATAATGCCCCATACTCCCTTGTTTATAGATTTTTTGTATGAACATAACTTAATACTTTAGAGCGGAACTGCTAGCTCATGTTGTGGTAAATGCATATTTGACTTTATAAGAAAATGCCAAACTGTTTCCAAAGTGGCCATTCCATTTGTATTCCCACCGGCAATGTATGAAAGTTCCCAATGCTCTATATCCTTGTTGAACTTACTGTATTTTGTGATGTTAGCTAACTTAATAGGTGTTGTTATGTATCAAACTTTTTAAAATTATTTGAGAGAGTGAGTGAGTGAGAGAGAAAGAGACAAAACAGGAGCAGGGGCAGAGAGTGAGGGAGTGGGAGAGCAGCAGGGAGCTCAATGTGGGAATCAATCCCAGGACCCCAGGATTATGACCCAAGCCAAAGGTGGAAGCCTAACCGACTGAGCCACCCAGGTGCCCCATATCAAACTCTTACTGCAAGAATTGTACCAGATGTTTTCTAGATTACAAATAAGAAAAAATTATTTTCGTATGTGTGTTGCATTTTTTAAAATTCACATATAATGTATTATTTGCTTCCGGGGTACAGAATAAAGATGGAAAAACTTGTAAGTCAAACTTGCATATATCTTTCTCAAAGCTGATCTAGCCTAGCACTTTTTATTCAATGTTTATCTGAAGAAATATCTGAGAATTCTTTGTACAAAGAAGGAAAAGAAAAAAAGTTGTTTAAAAAGTCCTAATCTTCTTCCTAAAGATCCCTTTATTAGTTAAGGCACTAGTGATGAAGATCATGAATATTATTTACTCTCTGCTAAAAAATTTAACATTGAGAATAATCAGGAAAAAAAGAAACAACGATCTTAAGCAATGTGAGTGCTTTTCATAATGGTTTTCCTATGACTGGGCAGAATGAAAACTCAGTTTAGCTGGACTTCATCTGACCTCTGTCATAAATGACATTTTTCCATACAAAAACTATCACTACCACATATACAAAAATGATATCTAATGCATTTATAACTAAAATTCATTAATTGTGGAGGAAGAAGGGTACAGTGTTTTCCTGTAAATAGGACAGTAATAGTGCAAAATGGAAAACAATAAGTGAGAGGGCAATTTTCCCATCAATAAGCCATATTTTGCTTTTGCCTTTCCATTAAAACAATTCATAATTTGTTTTCCCCTACCTTTTCCAGTTCCTTCCAATCATAATTTGTATTTCCAATAACCATCGCTTGTAGTTCATTTGGCTGGAAGAGTTGAAGAACTTTTCCTCCACAGACCTTATGAAAGCCCGCATGAAAAGCATCAAACAAGGAAGCCACTGATTTATTAAATATGTAATCCACATAAGCATCAACAAACTCCTGCCTAGAAATGAAAAGGCACACATGGCAAAGAATATAAAAATCTTTTTTTATGGAGAGTAGATACATAGTCTCATTAAAAAGTCTGAGTGCTTCCGTACAGTTGTTACCTACATTTAAGCTGAGATAGTATGACTAGGACTCTAAGGGGACAAAGTCTTTGCAGAGAAGTTAATTTATCTTTCTATACAAAAATCCAGTATTATCTAGGACGCATGTAGACTTAATCTATCATGTAAATGAGGCTATTCCGAGGTGAAATGTCATTTCCTAATGGGAAGAATGATGACACAAATGTCTATCAAAATAACTTTTCCTTTTTTAAGATTTTTATTTATTTGACAGAGAGAGACACAGTGAGAGAGGGAACACAAGCAAGGGGAGTGTGAGAGGGAGAAGCAGGCTTCCCGCTGAGCAAGGAACCCGATGTGGGGCTCAATCCCAGGACTCTGGGATCATGACCTGAGCCAAAGGCAGACGCTTAATGGCTGAGCCACCTAGGCGCTCCCAAAATAATTTTTTTTTTTAAAGATTTTATTTATTTATTTGACAGACAGAGATCACAAGTAGGCAGAGAGAGAAGGGAAGCAGATTCCCTGCTGAGCAGAGAGCCCGATGTGGGGCTTGATCCCAGAACCCTGGGATCATGACCTGAGCTGAAGGCAGAGGCTTTAACCCACGGAGCCACCCAGGCACTCCCCAAAATAATTTTTCAATACTCACAAACTATTGAGATTTATATGCACCACTCCACATGTATCCCTAAAAAGATTCATCTGTTAAAAATATCAGGTGATAAAAAAATGAGAGCTCTGGGATTCAGACTACTAGCAAACAACAGTCCGTTTTTCCTCAGGGTTCAAGGAATCTGAAAACAAAATTTTGTTGTTGTTTTTTTTTTAAGTAGGCTCTGTGTCTATCGTGGGGCTTAAACTCATGAGCCAGAGATTAAGAGTCACGTGTTCTACTTACTAGGCAAGCCAGGTGTCCCAATAAAATTTATTTGAAAAACTAAATACCAGGGGCGCCTGGGTGGCCCAGTGGGTTAAAGCCTCTGCCTTCGGCTCAGGTCATGATCCCAGAGTTCTGGGATCAAGCCCCACATCAGGCTCTCTGCTCAGCAGGGAGTCTGCTTCCCTCCCTCTCTCTCTGCCTGCCTCTCTGCCTATCAAATAAATAAAATCTTAAAAAAACAAACAAACAACTAAATACCAAAAGAGTTATCAAGCACTCTTTTAGGATAATCATTAAAGATTACAAGTACAGTTTTTTTTTCAAAACCATGTGCACATACATATATGTACCCATACACACATAAACACTTCTGATGCTTTTTCCTGCAAGAAAACTATTTAAAAAAAAAGTCCTCTTTATGTAATAATTAGCACTACAGTTTATTCAATTTGTTCTGTTAGCCACAAATATTTCATTCAGCAATCTAGTCAAACAAATAATGAGAATGGGTACCAGTTGATTTCTGTTTTTTTACTCCTGTCTTCCAAATTAAAAAGGATAATTCTACAAATGGGAATACTGGCATATTCAGTTATCTTAGCAAATTATAAAATTATTGTAAAATAACTCCAAAGTAAATTTATTTACAATTTTTTTTAAAACTTATTTGAGAGAGAGAATGAGAGAGAGCATGAGAAGGGGGAGGGTTAAAGTGAGAAGCACTCTCTGCCAAGCAGGGAGCCCAATGCGGGACTCGATCCCGGGACTCCAGGATCATGACCTGAGCTGAAGGCAATTGCTTAACCAATTGAGCTACCCAGGTGCCCCAAAGTGAATTTAAAAAGAGGAAAAAAAAGTTAAAGGAGGACATTGTAATATAAAATTGGGTGGGCCTAAGGAAAAATCAATAGCATATGCTATTTATTTATTTATTTGACAGAGATCACAGAGAGAGAGCAGAGGTCTGCTCTCTCACTTTGTCTCCCTGCTGAGCAGAGAGCCCGATATGGTGCTTGATCCTAGGACCCTGGAATCATTACCTGAGCCAAAGGCAGAGGCTTAACCCACTGAGCCACCCAGATGTCCCAGCATATGCTATCAGGCTCTGATGAAAAGCAGCAGGTATTTTTGTAATGCATAATTTTATAATTCATCTAACTGGAAAGTGAAATTTATCTGTACTAGGTAAGGGCCTTAAACACAAAAGGCTAAATTTTTTTATGTGCTAACATTTTTATCTTCAACACTTTTATTATCTAAGTAGGATTGGTAATACAAAGATAAAATTCTTTAAATTGTTTCTAAACTAGATAAAGAAACTAAACAAGATCTTTAAAAGCAGGAAAAAACCTTTCTAAATCACAAAGTTTTTCAAAACCATTTTTTAAAAAGGATAGTTAGAAAAACCTAAATTTTTTCACATTATTTTAAAAACAGCTTTATTTTTAATCAAAGTAAGACATATGCACAGTTTAAAATGTTAAATAGTAACAGCCAACATTTACTGAGCACGTACATGTGCTAGGCACTATTCTAAACACCTTAGAATTATTGCCTCATTTAATCCTCAAAATAGCCTCATGAAAGAGGTTCAATTTAACATCACATTTTACAGAAAAGGAGACTGAGGCATGGAGACATGCCTACAGTTACACAGCTTCGAAGTAGCAGAACCAAGATTATAACCATTTGGATTAAGTTCTTTGCAACAGCCAATAAGCTAGCTCTGTCTAAGGAACTGTAACACAGTAAAGAACCAATTCTGTCTTGCACCTTTAGAAATTTCAGATACTTGAAGGCAAATTCTTAACTTTCTGCTATTCCTTCTGATATTTACCTTCAAACTTCAACAACCTGATTTTATTGTTATTCCTTAATTTTCAATTTAAAATATCTAATGAACTGATTATCTACTGTTGGAAGGTGAAGATTTACCTTTTATTTACTTGCCCCATTCTCACTTTGTCTCCCCCAAAGCTCCCATTATAACAATTTTGGTTTACTATTCACTAAAGTTAATATTTTTATGATTATAAATATTATTCAGAATTAAGCTAGAATATTTTAGGGTTACCTGCCCCCCCTTTTTTTTTTAAGATTTTATTTATTTATTTGACAGAGAGAGATCACAAGTAGGCAGAGAGGCAGGCAGAGAGAGAGGAGGAAGCAGGCTCCCCACTGAGCAGAGAGCCCGATGTGGGGCTCGATCCCAGGACCCTGGGATCATGACCCAAGCCAAAGGCAGAGGCTTAACCCATTGAGCCACCCAGGCACCCCTTACCTGCCTTTTCTTAAAAAGAACGTCTGCTTCCCTAATTTGCTACTTCATCTCTAACTTCAACAGAAATGTTAACCTCCTTTAGACTCATTCAACTCTAGGGAGCATCACATAAGGGACCATCAGCTGTATTTTTCTTCTGGAGCCTTCCATCCTCTTAATTTCACCCACTTTAGTTGCTCTTCCTAAACCTACACACTGCTGTTCCTGCAGAAGGAATCCTCTTTGCCTCTATTCTATATTGGAACCTATTTAAAAAAAATTTTTTTTTGGATCATGTGTCTTTCTCTTTCTTGGTTTAATTCCTTGTTTGGTGGAACACATTCTCCTAAAACTTCCTGTGAAAACTGCACTGGAAGTAGGTATCTGAGACTCTGGATGCAGGAAGATGTTTTAATATACACTGACACACTTGACAGAGAATTCGAAGTTAAAAAGTAATTTTTTCCCAGAATTTTGATCTCCTAGCTTCAGTGTCATTCTTTAGACATCTGATATTATTCAGATTCTTAATTATTTGTATATAGCATACTTTTTTTTTTCCTGGAAGGTTTTAGGATCCTTTTCCCCTGGGGATTTTGAAATTCTGTTTTGCCTTGGTATGTCTCCCCACCCTCCTCTTTTGATGATTTAAAAATTTTTTTTAAAAGATCTTATTTATTTGACAGAGAGAAGAATCTAAAGTAGGCAGACAGGCAGGCAGAGGGGGGGGGGAAGCAGACTCCCTGCTGAGCAGAGAGCCCGATGCAGGGCTCAATCCCAGCACCCTGAGATCATGATCTGAGCTGAAGGCAGAGGCTTATTAACCCACTGAGCCACCCAGGCGCCCCTTGATGCTTTCAATTTTAAAGGCATGTCTATCATTCAATTCTGCAAGTTTTTTGATATCATTTCTTCAACATATTTCTTTCAGTGATCTTTTTTTCCAATTTTTAATTGAATTTTTGACACTTAAAAGTGAGTAACTTTTAATCCATATAGATAAGAATACTGATTTCAGGGGGCACCTGGGTAGCTCAGCGGGTTAAAGCCTCTGCCTTCGGCTCAGGTCATGATCCCAGGGTCCTGGGATTGAGCCCCACATTGGGCTCTCTGCTTAGCGGGGAGCCTGCTTCTCCTCCTCTCTCTCTCTGCCTGCCCCTCTTCCTACTTGTGATCTCTCTGTCAAATAAACAAATAAAATTAAAAAAAAAAAAAAAGAATACTGATTTCAGTTTCTTTTGAAGTTTTGTTCTTGCATTGTTTCTCTTTTTTGTTTTGGTTTTTCCTTAAAGGGCTATCAATCTTTGGCTATCCATTCATATTTAAAAGTGAGGCAGTTTATCTAAAAAAATCCTCCAATATACAGTGCCAAGGAGAGGGGTGTAAATCAATCTACTTGTTTTCAGTTCTGCCTCTCACCCCTCTGTGTCTAACTGGACTCAAATCCAAAGTCATCTCCCCGCCCACTCACCAGCATATCCAAAGTCCCTTTAGTTCAATCTCCCCATAAGATAAATTTTCAACCATCTGCCCAGACTGGAAAGGTGAAGTTGCCAGGCCACTGTGCTAATTAAAATGAGTTTTTATTTTTTATAACAGCAATCTTTCTGTCTCCAGCATTCCCTTAAACTCGATATACCTTCTAACATTTTTTATTCTCAATGCCCAAGACTTTGGCAATATAAGTCTTCTTGGCTCCTCCCAGTCCAATATACTCACAACTCCCAATGTTGCAGCTTTCTCTGGTTGGCTAAAGTTAGTTTACCCTGTTTCCTAGATTTCAAAAACGAGTTTGTGGCTGTCCCCTCTCCCTTCTCTTTGTTCTGCTTGTTTATGATTTTTTTATCCTAAACTTTAGTAATGTCTTAAAGGGATTTCAGAAGCAAAAGGCAATTACTTCCTTACTAACCATCCAAAAAAGTAAGTTTTATCTGAGTAAAAACTTAAGGTTGTGACATGTTTCTATATACAGAAGAAAAATGCCTATGGAATCTTATTACTACCACTGATGCTGCTATAATTCATTCACTTACCGATTTTGTTTGTTAACAGCTGTGTCTGCACCATTTAGAACCAGCTCTTTCACTTCTGTTGCACCAAAGTTTTCAACTGTGATCTATTAATTTAAATTTTTAAAAAAAGTCAATGTCAGACTCAAAACTTATTAGATTTTAATACCTATTATTATATCCTACCTTTCTCTCACTAAATATAAGAATAAAGCTGAGGTAAAATTCTGCTACTACTATAAGCTTATTTGTGAATTCTGCATAAAGCCATAACTAGAAATTTTCATCCTCTGTAGTAGTGTGAAATCCTACTGTGACTAATTAATTACAAATTACCAAGTGTTTGGTCAGTTAACAATAGGAAACTGAGTATTTATTATATGCAAAACTTTTTTTAGAACAATCACTATATTAGAAAGGATGTTTTCTTTGTACACATGACAGAATCTAAGTGTCAAAATGTATGCAGCTCAGACCAGCTTTACATTCTTCTCACATGACAAACCACTACTATGTATGTATTCCTAATATCTACCTCGTTTGCATTCTTGATCACAGGTGATTCTTCTAGTATGCTATTAATTGGATTTATAAAGACAGTCAATTATTTTGAAACTTTTTATTTCCCTTACTAGTCTGCTAATTGTCCTACTAATATTACCATTCCCACATTTGTAGTTTTTCTTTCTAGTCCCTCTTTTTGGAATATTACCCTCTTCTATTAGAACACTTTTTTTTAGTACCTGCTATCTAGAAAACACTGTGGTGGTAGTGGGATGATAAGATATGAACAAATCCCTGCTGTGGAGCTTATTATCTAGCTAAAGAGGAGAAATGTGTTATGTAAACAACTTCGTATAATAAAATAAATGCCATAATAGAGACATGAACAAAACGCTATCAGACCACAGAACAAAGAACACTCACTTCTAGGTGGAGGAAGTATGAAAGACCTCAAGAAGGAAATGTCATCTGAAAAGAACCTAAAAAGATGAGTCGGCTCTCAAGAGACTGAGAGGGGAAAAGATTTCTGACTGAGCACAGAGACTGGATAGGATACATATGAGAGTAAATACCAAGTTCTAAAAATGTATGGCCCTAAAAATTAGGAGGATAAGGTATGTGAGAGAATGTGTGACGTGATATAACTCAGTATGAACAGAGGGACAACGCAGGTTAGAAAGAAAGTCATATCACAAATTTTTTTGAAGCCCACTATAGAGCTATTACTATGCAAGCAATGAAGAGCCACTAAAAATTTCTGGGGAAGAAATGGCAGTGGGAAGGAATGTTTAAATTACCATAGTTCCTGAATATACTAACCATTCACAAACTTGGTGACTCATAAATTAGAAATTATATTGTTTCGAACCCAATGTTAGCAGTCCACTAAGATAATCAATAAAGATTTAAAGATAACTGATACTGTTATAAGTGAAACTGAACTGAAGAATTAAACCATTGGAAAACCAATCATTCAGTTGAAATGGGGAACTAAAAATTTCATAGTAAACAGAAAAAGTCCAAGGAGGACCTTTTTCCTTGGGGAAAAAGAACTGTTAAAATAAATTCATTTATTTCATCTTAAATCTACCAAATTTTCTTCAAACTGTACTATATGCCAATTCATAAAATGATGGAAAAATGGGTAAACTTTTTTGAGAGGGCACATAGTATTTCTGGTAAAATTGTGTGATAGCAGAATCCGGTATCTGGCAGATTTGACCTCAATATCATAAAGAAGACTATTTGGGTGGGTGGGTGGAACAAATACATAAAGTTTTTAAAATGAAAAGAAAAAAAACCAAAGGTTTTACCATTTTCCCAAGAGTTTAATTTTAATATTCAGATCATTTCATTCTGAAGTACCTTCTCATAATCCTTACTTACTTTTTCTTCTTTGTCAACTTTCTACTTCTGCCAGATCCTTGTTTGTCAATGGCTTTGCATCCCTTTCACTGAATTAACAAAATTCTGTATCTTTGACAAGATTTGCAATTTCATTTTCCAAATAACATTCCAACATATTTGCATTTTTACTGTGGTATGTCATTTCAAAAGTAAGACAAATGGTCAAGGACAAATACTAGTGTGAAGCAGAAAGGGATGTCTGAGCAGGAATTAATCTTTTAAGTGGTAAGTTTATTGCTGAATATTCTAATGTATAATAACCTTTGCTTCTCTAAACACTCTTATAATTGCAGACTCAAAAATGAATACTTGAATAAAGAGGCCCTCTTGTATTTGTAAAGGATCTTTAGCATGACAGAGCACTAGGCTCGGGTATAAATATTATTTCTGACATGTAATGATTGTTTTCAGTTTTCTTCATCTGTAAAATAAGGATAACAATACTAATCTCATAGGGCTGTTATGAGGATTAAATGAAATAATGACTACCATATAGTTAATGCTCAATAAATGTCAGCTAAAAAAGGGTTAGAATTCCATCCATCAAGAAGACCCAAAAAACAAAAAACCAACCCAAAACCTGTAGGGTACAGCTGTTAAATAAAAGGGATGATGAATAATCAGGCTACTCTGTCTTTCCATCTTACCGTAAAATTAAGACAAAATGTTTCCTCAACATCATCTTCTGGATAATCCAGTAACTGCTGCATGCTTCTGCAAAATAATACATGTTTCTATGAGGTAAAACATTATTGGGTATTTTGATTATTTTGGTTATGAATAAATACATATTTCTCATTCATTCTTGATAAAATCCTTTTATTAATCTGTACTTTTATATTTGTTCAGAATGGTAGATATACAATGGCTACCTAATGAACAAATCTGAAGAAAAATAACCACTCTAAGGTCTTTATCTCTTCTTCTGAATACAAAGGCCATGTATTCACCCATTTTCAACATTTGTTCTTACTTATATACAATTTTTATGCCATTTTATGTAATAAATAAAAAGAAACTTTACATATTCCAGCTAGGAATGAAGGTAACCAAAAGTCCAAATAAATCATTTAACTACTCTCAGGAAACATTACCTTCCTAAGTTTATTATCTGATATCTGCAAAACACTGTTAAATTACTAAAAATTTAGCAAATGGTTTTATACATACAAGTCTTTCAGTAGAAAATTTTGGATCTGGGTAACACAAAGAGTTCTCCAATATCAGAATGGCATTTGTTTTAGAAATTGAACAAGAACAAAATATAATTATCCCTAAAGGGAAAGCTTTCTGTCCATTTCCCATTCCCTATTAGAACCCTTGTCACTTTTTGTAACTAACCTCCCAACATCAGGTACTAGTTCCTTCAGATCATCCAAGGATGGCTTCTTTTTTAGCAGTTTCTTATACAATGCCAAAGGAAAATGGAGGTCCACAATAGTAAAATTATAAATTGCTAATCCACAGATAACACCAATCAAATGGAACAAATCACTGTCTTCAAATGTCTAAAGATAACAGAAAAAAAGGGAAAGATGTGTTTTTTCCACATTTTAAAATAAATTCTTCTGATGACAAAAACACATATTTATAGTAGAAAAATTTGAAGATGTAAGAATAAGTACTGAATAATAACAAGGAAAAAGCTCATTCTCAATTACATCTCCATGGGATAGTATCATGATTAGCATTTCTGCACATTTCCATCCAATATACTTCCTTTTAAAAAATATTTTATTCATTTGAGAGGGAGAGAGAGAGAGAGAGCAGGAGCAAGGGGAGCAGCAGCAGAAGCAAAGGGAAAAGCAGATTCCCTGCTGAGCAGGGAGCCCGACGTTGGGCTTGATCTCAGGACCTTGAGATCGCTACCTGAGCCAAACAAAGGCAGACACTTAACCATGTGAGCGAGCCACCCAGGTGCCCCCCCCCAATATATTTTCACAAAATAAAGATCTAGCTAAAATCAGACTACATGTATAACTTCACAAGTGGCCTTTTCCCCAGAAATATAAGCATTTCTACATCATTAAGCATTAAATTAAAAATGAAATGACTACTAGAACATTTAATCTGATTTAAATAATTATACACTTTTAAAATATGGAAAACAAAAAGCATAAAGAAATTGTAATCACTTAGAAACAAGAATTTAAACAATATTTTTATGTATTTCCATCCACTGTTTAAGTTTAAAAAAATAGTTTAAAAATATAGTGAAGTTTTCTCCTTTGTCTAATCGGAATTATTTTCTTATACCATTAAATATTCTTTTAGAACATGATTTTTACTTATGTACTTTCATTTTATTATTTTTTAAAGTAGGCGCCACAGCCATGGAGCCCAGAGTGGGGCTTAAACTCATGACCTGAGTGAGATCAAGAGTTGGACGCCCAACTGACTGAGTCACCCAGCAGCCCCCATAGAACATGATTTTTTAATGATTGCAATACTCTTACAAAAGTACCAAGGTCTGCTAAATTAGCTATTTTACTCTAGTTGGATATTTAGATTTTTAAATCATTGAAAACAATGCTTAGGGGGAGGAGTCAAGGTGGCGGAGAAGTAGCAGGCTGAGATATCAGGCAGCAGGAGATCAGCTAGATAGCCTAGCAAACCACTCCGAACACCTACGAATCCAACAGGAGATCGAAGAAAAGAAAAACAACAATTCTAGAAACAGAAAATCGACCACTTTCTAAAAGGTAGGACCAGCGGAGAAGTGAATCCAACGCGACGGAAAGATAGACCCCGGAGGGAGGGGCCGGCTCCTGGCAAGCGGCGGAACAACCAAGCACAAAATCAGGACTTTTAAAAGTCTGCTCCACAGAGGGACATCACTCCAGAGGCTAAACTGGGGTGAAGACCTCGCAGGGACAGCGTGGACTCAGGTCCCACAGGGTCACAGAAAGATCGGGGGTGTCTGAGTGTCGCAGAGCTCACAGGTATTAGAGCGGGGAAGCCGGCTGCGGAGACAGAGCTGAGGTTTCCTAGAGCCGTGGTCTGTGACAGGGGCCGGTGCTCTGTGCGACGGGTCCCCACAAGATCCGGGGAGACTACGACCCGGGAGAGCTCAGGGATCTACGCGGTTCGGAGACTCTAGGTGGGACTCTGCCAGAGACAGAGACGCTTGGTCACAGGCTGGGTGAGCTCGGAGCGCTCCCAGGAGCCAGTGAGACGGGACTGATTACGCACGATTTTCTCCAAGCGCAGCCGGAGGCTGGGGAGACGGGAGTGATTAAACGCTTTTCTCTGAAGGCACACTGAAGACTGAGGCCCTTAGCTCTCGGCTCCTCCAAACCAGAGATTGGGAGGCTGCCATTTTCATTCCCATCCTCCGGAACTCTACGGAAAGCGTTCAGGGAACAAAACCTCCTGAAAGCGACCTGAGAGGATTACTTAGCCCAGCCCCTGATAAGGGCTGTGCAATTCTGCCTGGGGCAGAGACACTTGAGAATCACCACAACAGGCCCCTCCCCCAGAAGATCAACAAGAAATCCAGCCAAGACCAAGTTCACTTAACAAGGAGAACAGAGGATTCTTATCTGGACAAAATGACAAGGCGGAAAAACTCACCACAAAAAAAAAGAACAGGAGGCAGGACCGAAGGCTAGGGATCTAATCAATACAGACATTAGTAATATGTCAGATCTGGAATTCAGGTCAATTCTCAAGGTTCTAGCCGGGCTGGAAAAAGGCATGGAAGATATTAGAGAAACCCTGTCCGGAGAAATAAAAGCCCTTTCTGGAGAAATAAAAGAACTAAAATCTCATCAAGTTGAAATAAAAAAAGCTATTAATGAGGTGCAATAAAAAATGGAGGCTCTTACTGCTAGGATAAGTGAGGCAGAAGAAAGAATTAGTGATATAGAAGACCAAATGACAGAGAATAGAGAAGCTGAGCAAAAGAGAGACAAACAACTACTGGATCATGAGGGGAGAATTCGAGAGAGAAGTGATACCATAAGACGAAACAACATTAGAATAATTGGGATTCCAGAAGAAGAAGAAAGAGAGGAGCAGAAGGTATATTGGAGAGAATTATTGTAGAGAATTTCCCTAATATAGCAAAGGGAACAAGCATCAAAATCCAGGAGGTGCAGAGAATCCCCCTCAAAATCAATAGGAATAGGTCCACACCCTGTCATCTAATAGGAAAATTTACAAGTTTTAGTGACAAAGAGAAAATCCTGAAAGCAGCCTGGGACAAGAAGTCTGTAACATACAATGGTAAAAATATTAGATTGGCAGCAGACTTATCCACAGAGACCTGGCAGGCCAGAAAGAACTGGCATGATATATTCAGA
>RCUC01001137.1:0-76501 GCA_003697995.1 Taxidea taxus jeffersonii | reverse complement strand
ATTCAGCAATTTGCTAATTCACTTAAAATACTCTACAACTGTCCTTAAGAAAATATGGCTCTATCGACCATCAATGGTGTTTTGCAACTCTTAAGCAAACAGTGATGCTGTGAACTTAAAGCACATTTCCAGTAGAAGATGGATGGCTCTTTGTGTAATAGTTTGTGGTTAATTCTGCATTTCAGTACTCGTTTCTCCAACTCATGTTCTATTTCTTACTTTTCATGGTATTAACTGCATTAGCTGCTTCCAACAGTGGTCTTATTCTAGAAATTTGCTGTTGTGTTTAATTATAATCATTTATCTTTGTATGCATGTGTCTAATACAGAGATGCTTTTTTGTTTGAAGGCAATAGTGTTTGAAGGCAATATTGGGGTCAGATTTCACCACTGAGGGGAAGTTGAATTTGATGAACGCCTTCTGCTTCCAAGGACCAGAGTGGAAAGCACGAGCTGATCCACCTGTCGTCCTAGATGGGGAGGCTGGCAGCTGTACGTTCAGAGGTTGTGACCAAGCCTTTGGCCAAGTACACCTCGCACATGGTGTCATATGTTTCTCATGAAGACCCCCTAGGAGTAACAGACCCATGCACCTCAGTGGATATTGTGAAGACTCGGACAGGGCCAGCCATTGATCTAAGGGTCTGTACGTACTGGAAGGAGCTGAAGGGGCTTTAAAAGCCAAGTCCATCTAACCCAAATGTGAATATCTTCTAAAAGCAAAACTTTTGAAAACAAATTTTCTAAGGCTGCCCATTATTTCTCACTTTCTTTGTAAGCATCAAATTCTCGCAGGTTTGGTACTGACAGTCTTTTCCTGATACTCCTTCCTGATCTTCCAGAGAACTAGAAATGCCCAGTGTAAGTGAATACCCAGATGTCTGCACGGTCTCCTCCATTCCTTCGGATGGCTGGGGTGTGATGAAATGTGGGCCTGAGCCCAGAGAGCAGGTAAATGTGCACCCACGGTCCTTGTGGTTAGAAGGTATTTTCTGAATCCTTTCTTCTAAGTGTGGGATTAATTTACAGTAATTCAGTCATGGAGGGCCTGCGGGAGAAGTGAAGGTCCTTCTCACTGTTCCGATGCCTGCTTGGGAGTAACTGAGAAAAGGCTTCAGCTGCTGATTGAGCTCAGCTTGTTGGGCAGAATTGGAGGCGTTGTTCCAACAGATCGTCATGGGAGCGAGATTCCTGAGCCTTAGCCAGACCCCGCTCCTGGCTGGGAGCCTCTCCCTGATCCCGGGTGTTCAGCAGATCTTTCTCTGACACTAACTTGAGCTGCTGTCTGGTTTTTCATGGCACCGAGATATACCCCACAGGGGAAGTCTGTGGGTTTGCTATGGTAACCCGCACGTGCTGCTGTCCCACTCCTAGGTGAGCAGCTGTCAACAGTGTTCTCGCAGCTCCCCCCACCCCTGTCATATTTCCAGGTACTTCATCTTCACTCAAGATTTATGTGCTAAATTAGCTGCAAGGGTATTGAGCAATGCTTCCTTTTTAAAAAAAAATTTTGTTTATTTATTTAATTTCTTTTCAGTATAACAGAATTCATTGTTTATGTACCACACCCAGTGCTCCATGCAATACGTGCCTTCCATAAAACCCACCACCTGTGTCCCCCAACCTCCCACCCCCCGCCCCTTCAAAACCCTCAGAATGTTTTTCAGAGTCCACAGTCTCTCATGGTTCAACTCCCCCTCCAATTTCCCTCAACTCCCTTCTCCTTTCCATCTCCCCATGTCCTCTGTGTTATTCCTTGTGCTCCACAAATAAGTGAAACCATATGATAATTCACTCTCTCTGCTTGACTTATTTCACTCAGCATAGTCTCTTCCAGTCCCATCCATGTTGATACAAAAGTTGGGTATTCATCCTTTCTGATGGAGGCATAATACTCCATAGTGTATATGGACCATATCTTCTTTATCCATTCGTCCGTTGAAGGGCATCTTGGTTCTTTCCACAGTTTGGTGACCGTGGCCATTGAGCAATGCTTCCTTTTTGAAAAGAAAGCTCTACTGTCCCCTTAAGTCTTGGGGTTGCTTCTCACCTCCAGTTGCTGATGCTGCTAAGAATTTCTTCATACTGGGCATCTCCCCAGTTTCACTGACTCTTGCGATGAGCATCTCTGTGCTGTCACTACATTGGCCCAGCCTGAGACTGACTGGAATTATGTTCATCAGATAAAACTGAATGGAGTCCGGTAACACATTGGAGAGGGATATATCCAAACCTTTACCCTCCATCTGCCCCCTTCACAAAGTAACGTCTTACAATGTAGAGACCAGCTCCGGAATCCACCTGGGCAATGTGGGTTAAGCTCTGAGAGGAGCTTTTGGGAGGAAAAATGTTGCACTGGACAGTTGCTTGGAGGGACTGATGTAGTTGTGACGTTCTCCTGAGGGTCGGGCCAGGTGAGGGCACAGCAGTGGGTGGCTTTGGAGATGGGGCTGTGTGTCCTGCCTCCTGCAGTTGAGGCTTTGGAAGGAAGAAGCAGGCGGGCATCAGAAGAGCTGGAGACAGTGAAGCCATTCACGGTGTCCTGGTGATGTCTGTGATTGACAGATGAAAAGAATGTCACATGGCAGAAGCCATCATTCCTGCCGAATTCCTCGTTTAAAAAAAGCTGGAGGATCTAGGAGAGCCAGGTCGGCAACCGACGATTCTAGGGCTGTCCTTGTAAGTTTGGACAGAAAGCTAAGATCCAGATTAATGTTATTAATGCAAATAACATTAATAGAGTGAAATATAAATATTATGAATGCTATGCTCACATAAATAACCTTTTTCTGGGGAACTCTGCAAAATGATGGCATATCTGGTACTTTATAAAATCACATAAGTACTTTTTAAATGTTTAGACGTAGAAAACAATCCAGCTAATCGTAAAATATAATTTACTTTTCGGGAAATTTAGAGAAGAGAAGACAAACCACACTGGCCCAAAGAAGGGATATAATTGAATTTTAGATGAACAAGGGCATGTATTATATATGACTAAGATGAAAGTTTGAGCGACTTTCAGTGGTGATTAGCACACGCTGTGAAAAATGAAAAGAACAGGAAAGAGATACCAGAGGTCGTAAGAGTGCAACAGCACCCTGGGCTCAATTAATCAAGGCTCCTTGTGTTGAATTAACCAATACTGTTGTCTGATTTGATTTTTATTTTATTATTTTATGGATGTATTTATTTATTTTAGAGAGATAATGTGTGTGCCCAGTGGGGAGAGTCAGAGGGGGAAGGAGAGAGGATTTCAAGCAGACTCCCCCGCTGAGCATGGAGCCCAACACAAGTCTGGATCTCACATCCCGGTCTCATGACCCTGAGATCCTCACCTGAGCTGAAACCAAGAGTCCAAGGCCCAACCAATGGCACCACCCAGGCGTCCCTATCTGATTTTAAAGACAGAGAAGGTTTCACTGCAAATACAAAGGTCAAGCATGACAAGTGAGTTACCCCTTATGAAATTCACAGGCTCCCGTCCACGGGATTCTCGGGGCCGAATGCATACAGTGAGTTCAGCTGACCTTCAACAACGGTAAGGAGCGCAAGGGAGGGTTGTGCTTTGGGAAGAGTCACAGAGGGGTGGGAACTCACGTCGGGTGCAGAGCCCTCTGAAGCAGCTGCCCTCACTGGCGTCCATGGCCATGCAACACCAGACCACCCCCAGGTAAAGTGGCTGCAGGACACATGTGCACCCCACATGCCCTTTAACTTGGCAGGAGTGAACACGCCCCTGAGTCTCCACACCGCTCTCTGCCTGACTTTGCTGCATGTGGAGCTCCGTGACTGACCGGAGTGATCATCGCATTCAAGCCTCGCTGGGACATGCCAGATGCTTACAGTGGAACATTGTACATAGGCTATGCTCTCCTACATCATTAATCTATTTCATATTTTATCTGAGATTTTGAAGGATAAATATTTTATTAGCATTACAGCTGAAAATTTGCTCACTAACTTTAATGTGTCTGGTACTGGGAATACACTAAAATGAATTTCTTTAATCACGCGCAGGAATGGTGTTATTATCCTGTAAATGTCTTTCAACTGTATTCTTTTGGTAATATGTCTAGCATCTCACTGAAATCCAGCCCTGTGAGCTGGAGGAGCTTAGGTTCACAGGCGTTATCAGCCACAGAGAACCCTTTGGTATATGCCATGGTTCTTCCTTCCTTACCGTGCAATAAAGCTCACCCCACTCAAGTTGCAGGGGCAATGAGCTGGTTTGGGATTGTGCGTGTGTGTGAGTGTGTTAGAGGCGGCTGGCATGACTTTCTTTCCCAGCAGTTTTCACAGTGGCTTGAAATCTTTTCCCTATTATCTCCAAATCTCCTGGCTGTGTGACAGTGGCTTTGTTTGGGTGTTTTAGCAAAAAAAAAAAAAAAAAAAAAAATAAGGAAAGAAAAATAAAAGAAAGTTAAAGCTAAGGCATGAATTCTGCAGGAGAGATTCTAGTTAACAGATTTGTTTGCTCTTAACTAACTCCCCTTCCTTTATGTGCCTTTCCCTCATCCCCACCAGTTTTCTGAGTCCTTTCCATCTTTAGAATATTGATTTCAAATGCGTGAACAGGGCCACCGACTGGGCGATCACTGGGGAGGACTGAACGGGCTCAGCGTGCCCTGAGAAGCTCTGTCGCTGGTGGAGACACTTGGTGAAATATTTGAAAGGCCTCAGGGATGAGCACAACCGCCACCCCGGTCGGCAGGTGTCTGCTGCCACAGTGAGGACAAAGGGTTGATTTTGCACCAGGTCGATTTGCCTTCCGGCAGCGATGCTATTAAGAAAGCTGGGTCCTGGTTTCCAGGACAGCCTGTTTTCTAGTTGTGTGCAACTTGAGCACCATTTCCTGCATCCTGATAAAGGATGCCAGGGACTCTTAAAATACACAGAAGATGACCCCAAACGGCTGTGTTGCCCACTGGGTGGGGGGTTTCCTGCATGGAGGGAGGCCCCAGCTCTCTCCACCCTGCAGCTCAGCGGCACTGAGCGTGACCGGGAGTGATCCCCCCAGGCTCTCAGGTAAGCAAAGACAAGAAGAGGGTGGCGAGGAAGCAGTGTTTGTTCTCCTTCTCAAACTTGCCCCTGACTGTGATGATGGCCAGTGCAACGTGCCACCCACAGCCCCGTGTGTGTCACAGATGAGGCGGTCAGGGAACCCGAGAACTTGGGGACAGAAGACGACGCTTCACATCCTGGCAGCTCTCACGTTCTGGGCTAAGGAAGACCTGCACTGGCCCCGATCACTCCACAGGATACCTCATACAGAACCCACCCCTTACCTGCCCACAGGCAGGCTAGGCTCAGCTCGGAGGACCCTCTGCCATGACCAGCAGTTCTGTGGCTGACTGGGGTGAGTTGCCCCAACAGGCAGAGTGCCCAAAAGGAGGGGAAGAAGGGGCACAGAGCCTTGTTCTCCTCAACCCACATGCATGGAGTTGCACCCGGAAGATGAGAATCAGAAGCAGACAGTCAGAGCCCGGGCTCTGCCACTACCTCCCAGGTCATTCCCCAAGAGGGGTGCCTCTGGAGGGATAGGGTCCAGCCCATCTCTGGGGCCACTTGCATTCTCCAAGGGTCTGCAAGTGATTGCCACATCCAGCAGGAGAGTAAGCAGCCAAGAAATGTTGCCTGCATCATCATGTCCTGACCAGTGGGCACCTGCCTTCCAGCCCTATGGGAACATTTCCAACACTTCTGAAAGAATCCATCACCCCTTGCTTGGATTCCACCGTTAACATTACTAACCTCACTTTTTCTTACCCTTATATTCATTTCCTTTTGTTTTTTTTTTTTTTTTTGAGAGAGAGAGAGTGAGAGAGAGCATGAGAGGGGATAAGGTCAGAGGGAGAAGCAGACTCCCCATGGAGCTGGGAGCCTGATGTGGGACTCGATCCCTGGACTCTGGGATCATGAACTGAGCTGAAGGCAGTCGCTCAACCAACTGAGCCACCCAGGCACCCTCCCACTGCCTTATATTCATTTCTCTATCTATTCATCAGTGAAGCTGTTTTTAAGGTATTTTTTAAGGAAAACATTTTATTTATATATTTGACAGAGAGAGACAGAGAGAGAGGGGACACAAGCAGGGTGAGTGGGAGAAGGAGAAGCAGACTCCCCACTGAGCAGGGAGCGGGGCTCGATCCCAGAACCCTGAGATCGTGACCTGAGCCGAAGGCAGACGCTTAACAACTGAGCCACCCAGGTGCTCCTTTTGGATACTTTTTAGAGAAAATTGCAAATGTCCGCCTGCTTCTTCCTGCAGACTTCCACATGCATATAAAATGACCTGGGTCTTAGTATCTGGTCACAATATTTCTACTAATGAGAAATCTAGCTCTGTCTTCAATCATTGTGTCTGTGTGGGCTTCTGAGAAGAGGAACCAGAATGAGACCAAACATGCAAGAGATCTGCTGGGTAAAGGTCTAGGAAGGGAAGAAGGGAGGAGACAGCCATCCCACCATGGTACCCTCTGACCCTGGGAGAGGCATAGGGAGTAATAGGAGTCTCAATGCAGTGTCGTGCTTGGGATTTTTGGCCAGCCCAATGGGGAGTCCAGAAGCCAAAGCTGCTCTTGTAGGAGGCTCCCAGTGGGCAGCAATGGGTCTGCACTAGAGCCTCTCACTGATCATGGGCTGTGGACAGAGCGGAGGAGGGGCAGCCTTGCCCGCATTATGTGTGTGTGGACCCACAGACAGCAGCAAACCACCCATCAGCTCTTCTCCAGCAGATCTGAGCAGCTTCCACATCCCTGACCCCCCACTCCTCTCCAGCGCCCTCCAGGGCCCTGACTTTATTTGCTGGTTCTAGAGCATTGTAGACATGGGTGCATCCAGGATGAATTTATGTGTAAGGCTCCTTTACTCAAGGTAACAGCTTTGAGCTCATCCGCGTTGGGCTTAGTGTAAGCGTTTGCTTCAGTTCTTGATTTTAAGTTTAATTAAAGTGACCTTATCTGGTGCACACGCTTTCTGGACAGCACAAACACCAGGCTCCACTGACAACAATAGAGCAGATGGGAGTAACCTGGTAGAGTGGAAAGGTTCTGCCCACTAGTGTGCAGTCCTCTCATTTTGTGCCTTGTCGACAGAGATAAAGCCCAAAGCCCTGTAAGAATGCAAAAATGATGCAGCTCACAGAGCAGGACAAACAATAAGAAAGGAATTAAGCTGCATTTGGGGGCCAACTCATATATGACTCCTTCAGAAGCAGACAAAAAAGAGCTATTTTGAAGGCTTGCAGATATGAATCCCTTACTGCCTCCTGTTTCTAGGAAAATCATTCCAGTGTTGCCGAACTGTAGAGTCCTGACATTATCTTCCCTTTGTGAGAAAAATCTAATTGTTCTCCTCCCAGACTGTCTCTACTCTTCTGTGCTCATGGGTTTGGGTCAACGTTCACATCTTTATTTTTACCCCCAAAGTTTATCTTCATTTTTGCCTTTATTTTATTTATGAATTGAATGGAAATTGTCTCTAAGCATTGACTGGGTGGTTCATGACATTTCTTTGGATTGACATGTAATGTGTGGCCTGTAGTAGATATGCATACTTTCTCCAGTTTCCCTGTACGTGTCTACAGTACAGGTTTCTTACTTTGCATGAGTGTCCCAAGCAATGTTCAGTCCACAGCGTGCACCTTCCCTTCCTCCCACCTTCCACACTGAGAGCATCTGGCATTCACTCCGTGGCTAGAGTGGAAATTCCACATCGGGGGACCGTTTCTTTCTGGTTTGTCATCGCATCCCCAGGACCAAGGACAGGGCCAGGTACAGAGTAGGTGGTCTGTGCACATCTGAGTGAATGAGTGACATCAAGCAACCATTTCTTTTTTTTTTTAATTTAAGCTTTATTTAAACATATAATGTAACCCCACCACCCTCTCCCAACCCCTCTGCCCCCCACCCCCCTCAGTTTGTTTTATGACATTAAGAGTCTCTTTTGGTTTGTCTCCCTCCCAATCCCATCTTCTTTCATTTTTACTTTTCCTACCACCTTAACTCCCACCCCCGTTGCATCTCCACTTCCTCATATCAGGGAGATCATGTGATAGTTGTCTTTCTCCAGGTGACTTATTTTGCTAAGCATGATACGCTCTAGTTCCATCCATGTCGTCGCAAATGGTAAGATTTCATTTCTTTTGATGGCTGCATAGTATTCCATCGTATATATATACCACTTCTTCTTTATCCATTCATCTGTTGATGGACATCTAGGTTCTTTCCATAACTTGGCTATTGTGGACATTGCTGCTGTAAACATTCGGGTATACGTGCCCCTTTGGATCACTACGTTTGTATCTTTAGGATAAATACCCAGTAGTGCAATTGATGTGTCATAAGGTACCTCTATTTTCAATATTTTGAGGAACCTCCATGCTGTTTTGCAGAGTGGTTGCACCAGCTTGCATTCCCACCAACAGTGTAGGAGGGTTCCCCTTTCTCCACATCCTCGCCAGCATCTGTCATTTCCTGACTTGTTCATTTTAGCCATTCTGACTGGTGTGAGGTGGTATCTCATTGTGGTTTTGATTTGTATTTCCCTGATGCCCAGTGATATGGAGCACTTTTTCATGTGTCTGTTGGCCATCTGGATGTCTTCTTTGCAGAAATGTCTGTTCATGTCCTCTGCCCATTTCTTGATTGGATTATTTGTTCTTTGGGTGTTGAGTTTGCTAAGCTCTTTGTAGATTTTGGATACTAGCCCTTTATCTGATATGTCGTTTGCAAATATCTTTTCCCACTCTGTCAGTTGTCTTTTGGTTTTGTTGACTGTTTCCTTTGCTGTGCAAAAGCTTTTGATCTTGATGAAGTCCCAATAGTTCATTTTTCCCCTTGCTTCCCTTGCCTTTGGCGTTGTTCCTAGGAAGAAGTTGCTGCGGCTGAGGTCGAAGAGGTTGCTGCCTGTGTTCTCCTCAAGGATTTTGATGGATTCCTTTCTCACATTGAGGTCCTTCATCCATTTTGAGTCTATTTTCGTGTGTGTTGTAAGGAAATGGTCCAATTTCATTTTTCTGCATATGGCTGTCCAATTTTCCCAACACCATTTGTTGAAGAGGCTGTCTTTTTTCCATTGGATATTCTTTCCTGCTTTATCGAAGATTAGTTGACCATAGAGTTGAGGGTCTATTTCTGGGCTCTCTATTCTGTTCCATTGATCTATGTGTCTGTTTTTGTGCCAGTACCATACTGTCTTAATGATGACAGAAACAGCAACAACTCGGAGAGCACAGCAACACGCTGACTTCATTCGTCCTTTGTTTGGAGGGCTTCTAAGGGAAGTTGTAGATTAAGGAGAGGGATCACTCCTGTTCTGTGACTGTTGACCGAGGACGACCACAGTGGCTGTGCATGGTGTGAATAGATCATTGCAGGGCCTTGATGTGCATCAAGGATCGGTAGTCAGACACACATGGGGCATTTCTTGCCTCTTCCATGCACCATGCCTGACCCTGAGGCTCCGGTGGGCTCGTCTATGGCATCGGATACTAGCTGTCCCTGGGGCATAGAGTGTAGGAGGAGCTGGAAGAGTCAAGGTGGTGATGTGTTGAGCCCGTGAGAACCAGGCTTGCCATCACAGTTGGAGACGACTCCAGAGCCACTGTGTCCTGGCGGGGATGGGGTGCGAATTCCTGCGACTGCAGGTGGAGGTCACGTGTGATGTGGAAAGCATGAAATCTCTGCGGGCCCTCGATTCCACTAGTTGTCTGGCTTTTTTCTAAACAGTTCCAACACCTTTTACATTTCTTCCCCATAAAAAACTAGAATAGATTATTTAAGTTAATATTCCTTTTTAAAGAGATTTTATCTACTTATTTTTTTGTCAGAGAGAGAAAACATGAGTCAGGGGAGGGGCAGAGGGGGAAGCAGGCTCCATGCTGAGCAGGGAGCCCAATGCAGGGCTCGACCCCAGGACCCTGAGATCATGGCCTGAGCCGAAGGCAGACCCTTAATGACTGAGCCACCCAGGCGCCCCTGAGTTAATATTCTCGACTTGAATTAAAGAGGGTAGACCCATATCTGAATCTTGGTCCTGAGGCTCCATAGTTCCATGGCTCTGCCAAGACATTTTCAAATCTGCAAAATCAGGGTTCGCCTCGTACGATGCAAGTCCAGGACTCCAATGCAGAGTCCGGTGCAGATGGTGTGATGACCTCAACCTCACCATAGACGAATTCTGCAAACATGGGGCTTCTTGACTATCAGCCATGGAAACAGTCTCCAGAATGGGAGTAGAAATTAACTGGGAGGTATAGACAACTCCCAGGTGGATGAGAAGTCTAGGGCTCAGCCAGGGCTCCCTAACTTCTGTAGGAAACCTGTCTGTGCAATGCCTCAGGCAGGGGTGTGGCAGGGGCACAGCCCCACAGTGCTCAGAGTCACTCCTGCCCCCAGCATGAATTCCAAGTGCTCTGTGAGCCTCCTGCTTCAGAGGGATCCAACTGACAGAGGTTCACCTGCAGGGATCAGAGGGTGGGAGTGGGTGCGTGTGGAGCCCATGCCTTCCTTTAGGCCTCGGGTTCACAAGCAAAGGGTGGCAGGTCACATACCGACAGCCACAGGAAACAAAATCCCCACCCCCATCATCCCGGGGAAAAGAAGACAAAACAGCAAGGAACATTTTTAATTAAATCATAAGTTATAAAAGGAGCATAGTCTAATTAATGGTCTTCGTACACCTGGAGACAAGACGTGTAAATGCAGGGACCTGGTTGGAAGAGAAGCTGACCAGAGGCTGAGAAATAGGGACTCGCAGGCTCTCCCGCTCTGTTTGGGGAGGGGACCTGGGGGGTCGGGGTCTTAGCCCCAGAGCCCAGCTGGCCAGTTCCTGCAGGGGAGGAGCTCGGAGACACTGGTTGGAAAACCGTTCAAACCATCCCCTCTGAGCGTGTCTGAGCCGTAAGCACAAGGTCTGGGTCCGACCTGTTCTCCAGGGGCCGGGGCTGATGGAGGACCTGGGGAGCCCGAGGCCCTCGTCTTGTACTTGTCGTGACTTTGCTGAGCTGCATTTCCTTGGATGCACGTAATGAAAGAGGTTCCCTGCATCTGCCTGGACCGAGGCCCTGAATTGCAGAATAATTAGAATTACCAGCAGTAACACCAGAGCAACTGGCATCATTTGTATTGGAGAGAGCGTGACAGAGAAGAAACGATAGGGTCATTCTCTAACCTGCCCCCACATGTCACAAACTTGCTGGAAATAAGCATCAGAGCTCTGGGTCAGGCGAATTTAGTAAATGCTCACTGTTCGAATCACGAGCCAGTCTTCGGTCCCAGCCTCGGTCCACTCGCCTCCCCACCCCCATGTACGCACACTGCACAGCACACACCTACACCCCCACACACACTCAGACACACACACACACTCAGACACCCACCCACCCAACCACACACACACACACACACACACACACAACACAAAACACAGACATACACCCCCCCCCAGACACACACACACACTCACACACACCCCCCCACACACACACACACTCAGACACACTAACTGAGTGAGCTGGTTTGACGTTTCTGGACGGACCCCCGGGCTCCTTGTGTCTACATTGTCATCTGTGTCTGCTCCTGTCTGAGAAGAATCCTGTCAGTGTCATCTCCTCAGGAGAGAGCTGGTCTGTGGGATGACAGGGCATGCAGTGTCCAGGCCCCCACGTGCCCAGGTTTCCCCATACGTCCTGGTCCATGGGAGGTGTCGTAGGGATCTATCCAAGGCATTAGTGACCAGGGTTGCATGTGCCTGCTTGGGCGGACATGGCTGCTTCCTGAGCTGGCTTCTCTGAGAAGGAAGCAGGAGTCGTTTCCCTCAGGGTGACACAGCTTAACATAGGGATAAGCTTCCTGGGTCCGAGCAGAGGACACCAGCCTCTCTGCTGCCCAGGCTGCCCTTGCCTTCCTAGTATGACTAGATAGAGAGCTTTTCCCTGGAAACTCTTTAGGCAACTCCTGGTTTTAAAAAAACACAACAGCTGTCATCAGGGCCAAAGATTCTCTCTCTTTCTCTTTGTCTCTCTCAAGGTGGTATAGTGACTTTCAGCAGCTAACCAGCTTGATGGAAAAATCTAGACAGAGGCAGGGGACAAGGGCAACTAGCCTCAATTCCCACCTCCCGCTGGACCCATTTATCCCGAGGCAGGCAGAACGTCATAGAGCAGATGGCCACAGGAACCAAGGGAAGGTGAGGGACCAAGGGATAGTGATGGCAGCAGGAAAAACAACAAGGTGGGCAACTCCTTAACCTGAAATGTGCCTCCAAAATGAAAGGTTGGCATCACTGGGAGACAGACAAGTCTTACTGAGTTCCCAAAGTCACTGCCAAGTCGGACTTGTACATAACTCCGTCCACTAAAGAAAAATACTCAAACTTTCCCTCTAGAGCCCAAAGAGGTTTTTCTCCAAACATATTACGGTGTGTTTGTAGTAGCACAGTGGTTAGGAGACAGAGACAATTTAAATTGAAGTAGACATATTTGTGTTCCTTCACATTGTCAAAGAGAAATGTCACTGCAACGCTGGTCTTTCCTAGTACAGCGTTTTCTTAGTGTGTGTGGATCAGAAAGTTTGGACCTCACGTTCTTCACTTTGTAAGGCACAGTTTCCCATGAATCATGACTTTTAAAAATATCAGTGAATGTGATTTACATGAAATTAATGAGAGATGCCTTATGCTTCATAACATAAAGGAAAATGTTTCCTCTTACAACTTCAAATGGTTGTATTTTAAAGACTATTAGCAAAAAGTTTAGAGAAGATGACTCATGTGGTTATATAATATTTAGTTTAAAATCCTTTTCAAAATGTTAGGCACTAAATTGAATAAAGTTATATTAGCTGAAAGCTATCTGCAACCATTGGATGATTTTCAACACTTATAAATTCTGAAATAGAGATTATAGAACTAATTAAATCAGAAATTCATTCCCAAATACTACCAGAAAGCTGAATGTAATTTATATCCACTTTTGGGTATGTCATATATAATATCCTATGAGTTAGCTCCTAACCATTATTTGCATAAAATTTCATGACTATCTAGCTACTTAACATGCTCGAAATTGGTACATTGGGAAACTAATTCTCTCTCTACACACTGTTGGAAGCAAAATATATTTGACTACTTTTAATTAATATTTCATAAATATGAAGAAAGCTGCTGTGCTGGGCTTTCTTGGTGAAATCACACTCTTACATGATACATATCGACAGAAGACTCATTGCTTCTCAGATTAAATCAGAACAAAATACATCACCTTAAATCAAAATTAATACAACCATTATTTGTCTTTGCAGAGTAAATGCAGTGCAAATCAGCAAAACTTTAGAATTGTTTTTAAAGACCACTATAGAACAATCTATAGTCATATTATAATGGATTTGCATAGATCTGCGACAAGTGGCATTTTTTATTTCATAATTGTATTTTAAGAATGCTTGAAAGAATGGCTATAAATAGAATGTAAGACTTAAAAAGACAGGAAGGCAGGAAAAGGAAGAAACAGAAAGGAAAATGAGAAAAAAGAAGTCAGCTTTGTGAAGTCTTTCATTACAGTGAAAAATCGTCTCATTTACTCTCTGTCATTAATTCAGCTCAGACACAGGGAACCATTCAGTTTGGCATTGTACGTATCCTAACCCTGGCCAGACAGTGTTCCTGGGTGTGCACTCATGAGGTCTGAAGAGTTCACCAGTCGCCATGTCTTCCACGAGAAGCCAGAAGCTGTGTCCACGTGACTCAAGGGCAGGGGGATGGAGATCTTCTTTTGCATATTACAGATTTATCAAATGCCATTTTTGGTGTCCAAGAACCACTTCTCGTGTCCAATAAAGATGACTGGTCATGAGATCCTTAAACTTTTTCCACTGTATATACAAAACAAATAAAATGTATTTGCCTTTACAACAGTGATCAAAACAGGAGCAGACTGGCAGAATGTGTCTTCTGATATGGCATACTGTGGAGGACACATGGTTTTTGCTGTTACTTCCAAAATCCGTAACATTTTGACACTCAGGAGAGAACATGTAACCATCGCCACATGAGGGACACTCTGCAGAATGGCCTGTGATCTTTGCAAATGTCAGGGTCAAGAAAGGCAAAAGAAGGCAGAGGAGCTCTTCTGAATCAAAGAGGAGCAAACAAATAATGACAATTTGTGATCTTGCGTCGGGTGCCAGACAGGAAAATTAAATAGTTATGAAGGACACTGTTGGTGCAATTGCCAATGTCTGCAGGACAGTGCATTAGTTAATAGAATTATATCAAGTTAAATATTCCGATTTTGCTAATGGTACAGTGTTAGGTGAGAGAATGTCTATGCTCTTTAGAAACATGCAATAGAGAATGTAAGGGAAACGGGGCAAATACAGCATTAGAATCCAGAAAACAAAGAATAGTAATAACAATATGGGGAGAGAGTAATTTTTCGTCTTGCTCTCAAAACTCTTCCCTAAGTTTGAAATTAAATTACAATGAAAATTAACCAGAACACCGTGCCTGAATTGTCTTTGCCCAATGGGGCCTTTCGGGCCACTTGTCACAGCCACTTATGCCAGACCCTGGAAGGCCAGGGACACAGTGTGTGAGCCCGGAACAGACACGGAGATCAGCTGTGGGATCGCCCGCTCAGCCTAGCGCTCACCCAGGGCATTGAGAGGAGCAGAGCACACCTGATCCCAGCAGTTTCTTTCGAGGGAGAATTGTGCAGGCGGCCAGTTCACCTGCATTAGCTGCTTTGAACTAATTCACACTGGGACACGAGTGATGACTCCGATTTTAGGTACTACGCTATTGTGCCTTGATGAGACACTTGTTATCACCACCCCAAAACCAAGTTCATCCTCCCACATGCCTTACTGACTTTGACTCTTAGATATTCAGTTTTAAGGACCAGAACTAGTTTTGACATGTTCAAAGCACCAAAGAGAATCTGTTTTCTGATCCATGGCAGGTTAGCGTTTCCTCATACAAACTTAAGTTACATCTATACCAGAGTCCTATGGTGTCATTTCAAAGATCAAAGGCAACATTGTAATAGACAGTTGTGAAGCGATACTTTGTTAAAAAGAAAAAGGTAAATCATGACTATCATGTAAATAAAAAGATAAACATGTGTCCAAGATGTTTTTTCCCACAAGGGAACCAGGTTAATATAACTAGTAGTTAAAAGGAGAATTCAACACACACAGGCACATTTACAAGTATCAGGAATGCTAAAATAAATGTTGAGATAGAAGCAAAGTGGCTCAATGTCAGCATGACAATTCTCAATTGCATTTCTGGGGACAAATTTGCATTTCTAAGGATAGGAAGACTTGCATTGCTGTAAAAATGCTACAGCTTGTAGCAGTATAAAGTAGTTCATTCAAAGAGGTAACTGAAAATGTGTTAGAGATGACACCCAATAATCTTTTATACCCACCTGAAAGTCTTTCTCCACATTTCCTGACAGTTGCTTTTGGGAACTACCCGCATTCTGGAGTAATTATTCCAAGAACCATCCATCGATCAGTGCTTGGCGCCATCATTTAGCCATCATGGCTCAAAAGAAGTAAAAACAATTTTTGGAATCAAAGCACCTTACCCTGGAAATATATTAACTTCAAGAGGCAGTGTTCTAATGTTTAGATGTTTTTTTGACGTTTATCTATTTATTTTTATTTATAGCATTTTTAAGGGTTGAACTGCTGGTTTATGGCCAAAGACACTGTAAAAATTTCATTTCACTTTGAAATGAAAGTTTCACAATTAAATGAAAGCCTGCAGTACATTTTGCTACATGACTTAACTACACCAAGGTAAAATGGTAAAATTAAATAATAGAGACAAGTATTTTGGTAAAATCTAACTCAGGAGACAATGTCATTTTATCCGTTTCCCTGGGTAGGAGTTGGAGCCCAGACCCCTGGAGCCCAGCTCATCCCTGTTACTTGTAGGGGTCCGTCACTGTGGTTGAATCTCTTCCCTGGCTGCAGCTCAGCTTCCCCATCTGTAAGATGGGCACGAGAGAAGGACTACTTCACAAAGGGGCTATGAGCCCTGAAATAATCTATATGCAAGGGTGGCAATAGGTCCAAGTTAGTATTATTGAGTGACCCGAGAAGCCAGCAGAGCCTTGGACAGCCTGACCTCCAGCTCCCCTCTGCACCCGTGGGTGAGGTGCCCCCGGCAAACAGTCCTCCTTGTCCAGCAGACCAGGCGAGGGGGCGGCTCTGGCCTGAGTAGCAGGTTCCAACTCACTAACAGGCTGCAGGATCAGCCTCCTGCGGGATCTGGGGTGCCCCACCCTCTTATCACCACAAAGCTGCCTCTGGGAACCTGCTGGCTCTCTTGGGTTCTGAGGGCATACCCCATGTGTCCTTCCTGGTGTGTGCACTGACCTCCCCTGTCCAGCCTGTGGGTGCTCAATGCCACCCATCACGTCTGTCCAGGCCGTGTGTGTGGCCATCCCTGCCACCCTAGGGCGGGAATTCCTCCCTCACCAAGGGGGTGAAGAGGAGATGATTACAACAGCAAGGTACATGACAGGTGCTCAATGAATGATTGTTTTTATTGTATCTGGAAATGCCCTCTGCCCCGGTGCTGTGCAATGTAGATTTTAGCCTAGCATGTAGCTCATTAACAGTAAAAAAATCCACTTTGAAATAACACTGGGATGGCATTTTAATATTTTAATCTTAGGTCCAGCTGACTGCCACAAAATGCTCTGAGTTCTCTGAGATGCAGGAAGTCTGGATTTCTCAGGCCATCATGTGATATTTAAATTTTGACGGCAAACTTAAAAATGAACAGAATCCCCTATGGGGCAAACAGAGCACACTTGGGGCTTCTAAGACCTGGAAATTTTCTGTTCTTGAAGTAAAACCTTAAATGCTCAGGTGCTGTAGGGCAAATACCAATTTAAAAAAAAAAAGGGGGTTTTGTTTTTTTTTTTAGCTGTCCCAGGTGAAAAGGAGGGCAAAAGAATGTTCTCCTTCCCTTTTCTGAGAACGTTTCCTTTAGAAACCCTGTAATTATCAATCCTTGCTCTTTGCTTTTCAGATGAGTGGAAATCCTTGTACAGCCTACACAAGCTTCTGGCCACTTTACAACCCAAGATACTCTTCTTGGGGACCCAGGAACCATCTCTAAAGCTTAATCATCAAGAAAGATGAGGTCCCATCTCCCAGTCTCAGTGGGAGGGTAGGAAAATAACCCAACTGCTTGGCCCAAAGTGTACGAATGATCTCTTATCATTAAGACACGAGAAGTTTCTTTTGCCCTGGATAAAGGCAACTAGCAAACACAGGTGGCCCCCCAAGGTCCAGGAGGGCTAAGGATGAGCAGCATGTGATGAATGGTGCTTTCTAGTCCTTGCCCTTGAGGGCAGCTTGTCACTTATCCAGAGATCATGCACGTCCCAGCTTGGCTGTACAAAAGGGTGAGATTTCCTTCTTTTTCTGTAATCCCTGACCCTGACCCAGACCCTGATCCTGACTTTGACCCAGACCCTGATCCTGACCCAGACCCTGACCCACCTGCAGTGAGCAGCCCAGCCCTTCCTCAACAGTATGGATGCTTTCTCTGTCTTCTGCTTTGTGAGAGGTTTTCTCGGCCAGCCTCTTAGAAGTTTTGTGTCTAATTACTTCTCCCACAGTGCCTCTTCCCCACCCAATTTCGAATGGCTGGGCAGGCAGGGTTTACCAAAGGAGCCAAGACCCTTTCGGTGGCCTCTGTGGCTTGACAGCTCACTTTGCTTAGCAAGGGCTGCCAAATAAAGCACGTCTCCATGGTGGGTACACCCGTGCCTTTCACACTGCTTGCTCCTTCTTTTTGATGTTGGGTCTCTGACCTGTTCCCTGAGCCAGACATGACTGTGGGCAGAGTAGCCAGGAGAAGATCGGGGACTCACACATGCTGTCCCAGACAGAAACTGTCCTTCAGGGCATGCAGAACCTCTCTTCCTCGCATCCCGACTCCCCTCCTCCAACAGGCTCCACAGTCCCTTCTGCTAAGCACGGGGCCTCTCCAGCTCTCTCCTCTTTGTCTCTCTTCCTTGCTGCTGACTTTTAACCTCCCAAGTTTCAAGATCCTTCCCTCTCTGGTTGGCTAACAACTCTCCTTTTAAATATGTCTGCACAGATCATAAATGGGCTCCAGCTAAGGGGTGACTTTGCACAACTGCGTGTCCTAACAGCGATCTGTCCCACAACGAGGAGACCAGCAGCTTTGGGGGGTGCCTCACCTTCTCTCCCACCTCTTCTTCTGGGTAAAACTTCAGCCTTCCTTCCTTCTCCCTCCTCCTCCTCTGATCATCCTTTTTATATCAAGGATCATGTTCACAGACATTGTTTTCTTATTTTCCCCATTCACCCCCAACAATAAATGTTTACTTTATTGAGGCCGGATAAAGCCTCATCCCTCCATATCTCCTAGATTCCAAAACACCATCCAATAGAAGATACAACATAGAATAAATAAGTTTTATTTATAAGGAAAAATCAGAAAATAGACATCATTACTTTGAAATGCAAGTATTGTTTGAAAGAGGCATCCTGTTTGGGAAACTGACTTATGGATATGTACCTTATCATCATGAAAATGCGTCCTCTTCTTCTACCCACTCATCAGTAGCCAGCAGCCCACGACCTTAGTATATTCTCTCTCCACCACTTGCAACGCAGAGAAGCTATGAGAGGGTTTTTAAATTCAGAATCTTAGAAACCATAAAAAGGAGATCATAGTCTTGTATTGCAAGGGGGAGGGAAACCATGCCCTCCTGGCCCCGCCCTCACATAACTCGTCTACCACGGCGCCCCTTCGCTTCCTGGGGTCTGGTCATCTGATGGGGGGACAACTCCTCACTCTGCGTTGCTCACTACTCAGCTCAGTAGCTTCAAGTGGGGCAGATCCAGATTGCGTGCTCACCTGCAGCGGGGACAGGCTCAGGGTGCTGCCTGAGGGCTCAATGTGCCTTTTTCTTCTTCCCATCCAGAGGTGTGATTGCAATTTTCTTTCTCGATTTTTAAGTTAATTAGAAGCACTGTATTTTCAGAAAAGTGCTAAAAAAAAGTCAAAGATCAGAGTGCTGTGTTATTTATTTATTTATTTATTTATACAAATGGGCCTCCCTGACGCTGGTTGCAGTGGCTTCCATAGGACCCTCTTGTTTTCTTCCTTTGGGTTAGACTCACACCTGCTCCTGCCATTGTCTCCTGTGGGGCACACCAAGGCCATCGAGCAAAGGCTTTTGGATATTCTGTAATTTAAATTACACCATCCCTGTGTAGTGTGTATTGAGGGGGGCAGGTGTGCTTGGGAGTGGTGGGGGCTGTACTTTGTCTCTGTCCAGGCCCCACCCCCTAAGCAGGTGCTGTCCTCTAGGCCACTTCCCATCACTGGCCTCCATTCCCCATCCTATTCTCTTTCAGTGTTCTCTTCTCCTCCTTGTCCAGGTTTCCCTTCAAAGTGCTGTCTGCCAGAGGGAAGGCACCATTCCTCTGTCAAGCAGTAATCCTAGCTTCATTCAAAATTCCTCTGTGTATTCATCCATCATCCTACTGATGAAATAAGATCCCCCCCTTCATGGCTTTTCCCATTTCCCTTTTATAAATTACCTGACCACCTGTAATGCTTTATGTGGGTTTTGGTGAGTATGACCTGGCAGAGACTGTACAAGACCCATGCTGCTCTTTAAAACGAGCATCATTTGTTATAAGAAGTCATTAATTACAATGGTGGAGCTCACATGATTCACTTCGTGTTGTCTTCTAGCTTTGTGGGTTCTCCACGGAGGAAAGGAGAAAAGCCACAATGAAGAAAGGACCAGTCTTGAGACTTTCACTCTGACGAGAGGAGAAAATGAGCCTTATGGTGGGGGAGGGCTCCAAAACTGAGGGCTTCCCATTGCTCAGTGGATCCCAGAACCACATCAGATACGCTAGAAACCGATGGTCTGGACCATGAGAGGATGCCCAGAGGTCAAGTCTGTACATTTTTTAGAGTCATGATGAAAAGTTTCACCTGGTCCTTTGGAACATAATGGCTATTTGTAAATACTGGGTATTATTATAGCAGTAATAATTAACAATATAACAAGCCCCTTATTGATCAGCTCATGAACTTCGGTACAATATGATCCATCATTACAGTGGAAGGACAAATGGAAATAATTGCGCGATGTCAACATGTCAAGCTCACAATCCTTGAATTTTTATCTAACTCTTGAAATAGCTGTTCAGGAGTCTGGGAGTCTGAAAGTCAGTGCATTGATCTGAGAGGAAGAAATCAGTCAGGTGAGTAACAACTACCTACAGTGTAAGGATTTCCCAACATCTTCATTTTTTGCATGAATGCATTTTTCTATTATTCTCTCAAGTCTCCATCTCTGACAAAGCTCTGAAAACTGCATTTGACATTTCTCATTTCTAAGGCTGACTTCACTTAATTCTTACCAAAGATGGTCTTTTCTCACATGGACTCTCCCTAGGGAAGGGGATACTGACTAAGGTGGGCGGCCCCCAGAATGGCCCCTGATGTTCAGCAGCCAGGTGTTACTGCCCCGTGTCACCCCCTGGCCTTTAGGCACATTTCCTGGGGCGGGGTGTTGCTGACCGGCCAGTTGCCTGCACTTCCGGGGACGTGGGCTAGCTCCAGCTCACCAGCTTCCGGGAACTCTCACAACATGGATTTAGGTGTCCTCAGCTTTCCATCTCCCAGCCTGGAGTTGGTTTCTTTGGGTTTGTTGCTCACTTGCAAAATTATTTTGCTGTTATCTTCTCTATTTTATTATAGTCCTGTGGGTACATGTCTTTCATAAATCCATTTACTGTCTTTTTAAAATGATTTGATGAGAGAGGAGAGATAAATATTCCAATCCTTTGAATTATATTGGAAGCCCTTGATACTCCTTCCCCCCACCCGCCCCTCATTTTCCTAATGTGTATATTGAAGATTTTGGACATACACCTACTAGAAACACAACCCAAATTCAGACACTATTCCCCAAGTCTCTGTTGGGGAAGCAAATGTCAAAGTAATGTATTTCTAGATTTTTTCATTGAATTTTACCACATTCCTTATGTCTACGTTATCTGCTGAATTCTGCATTCAGAAGATGCTACTTCTTATCCATGTTTTTAGTGTCTTGGATTTTTCTTTTTTTCAGCTGAGTTATTTTAAGATGAGATAATCTCTTGAGTTTGTGGTTTAGGCTAAATGCAAGCTTTGCTGCTTTTCCATAAAACCTCCATCTTCCTAACTTACTTCCAATTTTAAGAAAAAATCCTACGAGTTTCATAGTTTATTAAATAAATAATCCAACTAAACAGAATAAATCTTTGCTTATCTTATTTAAATGCATCAAGCATCAAACTCTCTCAAAATTGTGCATAGTCATTGGAAACTCTCACATATATTTTACTTTGGTACTAATTCTAGTATTTTATAAATATGATCCAAGTTCTTGGGGGAGTGGGAAATGCCTGAATAGCATGAGTATAATTAAGACAAATGGTGCTTTCTCTGTACTTCTTCCAAGAAATCAGAGCCACAGCAAAGGTTCCAACAGGAGACCCCTTGTCCCTATGGGAACAACATCCAGTTTCTCTACAAGCCTATGAGTGTCTCACCATTTTTCCAGCCCAGTGCCATATTTTTAGTCCTGATTTTTATGATTATTTGAACACGTTGACACTCTCAGTTACTCTCTTCTCCATGGTGTTTAGAGATCCCTCTCCCTGGCTCCTCTCTTTCCCCTGAATCATGAGGTCAATGTCTCAGATGACATAAACCAAATAAAGTCAAGATACAGTTGTAAAACCAGACTTAATATTTGCATTTTAAAAATGTGTTTTTAATTTTAAATGTAATTTCTTTCTTCTTATTTTTCTCTGGATTAAAAGAGCTGACTTTCCATTTTCTTACATGCAATAGATATGTTAAACTGATTTTGCCTCTACATTTATTAATCATTTATATCTACTTAATTCCAAAAGACATCTGTGGTGGTTTTACAATAAGAGGCACAAATATGATGTCAATTAAAAATGATTAAAGTAAAAACATAAAAATAAGAAATAAAAGTGATTGAAGTAATAAAAGTCTATTAATAAAAAAGAGAGGTATAAGTATAATTGATCCATTAAGAAAGGAGAGAAAATGGAATCATATTAATGTTTAAGCCACACCATGCAGAAAATGAGTGGAAAACAAAACCAGGAACAAAGAAACAAGGACAACAAATAGAAAATAGTAGCAAATATAGTAGATAGTAATCCAACTGTATCAATAATTAAGAGGCACAGACTGTCAGTAGATCAAAAAACAAAGCCCAATTATATGTTGTCTAGAAGAAACTCACTTTAAATATAAAGACACATACAGATTAAAAGTAGAAAAGTGAAGATAAATATACCATGCTAACCTTAATTTTAAAAAAAGCAGAAATGTCCACTTCCTCATATCAGGGAGATCATGTGATAGTTGTCTTTCTCCAGTTGACTTATTTCGCTAAGCATAATATGCTCTAGTTCCATCCATGTCGTCGCAAATGGTAAGATTTCATTTCTTTTGATGACTGCATAGTATTCCATTGTATATATATACCACCTCTTCTTTATCCATTCATCTGTTGATGAGCATCTAGGTTCTTTCCATAACTTGGCTATTGTGGACATTGCTGCTATAAACATTCGGGTACACGTGGTGGGAGTTAAGGTGGTAGGAAAAGTAAAAATGAAACAAGATGGGATCGGGAGGGAGACAAACCAAAAGAGACTCTTAATGTCATAAAACAAACTGAGGGGGGTGGGGAGGAGAGGGGTTGGGAGAGGATGGTGGGGTTACATTATATGTTTAAATAAAACTTAAATTTAAAAAAAAATTAAAAAAAAAAAAGCAGAAATGGCTCTATTAGTTTCAGACAGGGCACTTCAGAACAATGAAAGCTTCCTGGGGGAATAAAGAAAAGCATTGGGATGCCTGGCTGGCTCAGTCAGGAAAACACGTGACTCTTAATCTCAGGGTCATGAGTTCAAACCCCACACTGGGTGTAGAGATTATAAATGTAAAACAAATAAAGAAAACTATTACATAATGATAAAGTATGTTTTAGAGCATTTAAATATATGAGACAAAAACTGATAAAACCATAAGAAGAATAAGATAAATCAGTGGACTTATTACAGTTGGAGAAACCAACACTTGTCACTTAGAAATGGGTGTCGGGACGCCTGGGTGGCTCAGTTGGTTAAGTGGCTGCCTTCGGCTCAGGTCATGATCCCAGAGTCCTGGGATCGAGTCCCACGTCGGGCTCCTTGCTCAGCAGTGAGCCTGCTTCTCCCTCTGCCTGCCACTCTGCCTGCCTGTGCTCTCTCTCTGACAAATAAATAAATAAAATCTTAAAAAAAAAACAAAGAAATGGGTGTGTCAGCAGGGAGAGAATTACTAAGAACATAGTTGAACTCAGCAGCATCTTCTACCAACCAGACATAATGGACACTTATAGACCACTTCATCCAACACCGCAGAACACCCATCATTGTCAAGCTCACTTGGAATAGTCACCAGGATAGACCACATCATGGGCCATAAAACAGACCTTAACAGATTACAAAAAGGGTGGGGGGAATTATGCAATATCTGTTATCAGACCATACTGAAATTAGAGTAGAAATCAATAGCTAGAAAATCTCAAAATACTTGAAGATTTAACAACACACTTCTAAATACTACATGGGTGAAGAAGACATCTCAAGAGAAATTTTTAAAATTTTCAATGAAGTAAAAATGCAACCAGAACTCATCAAAGTCTTCAAGGTGCAGCCAAGGCTGTGCTTCAAACGAGATGTATAGCACTCACTGAGTGTGCCAGAAAAGAAGAAAGATCTAAGATCTAAGAACCTACATCTCCAGAGATCTATATTTAGACCTAAGATCTAAAAATCAGTGATCTAAATTTTCACCTTAATCAACTAGAAAAAGAAGAGTAAATTAAATCCCAAGTATGGGGGAGTAAAGGAACAATAAAAATTAGAGGAGAAATCAATGAAATTGAAAGTAAGAAATCAACAGAGAAAATCAACAAAACCAAAAGCTGATTCTTTGAAAAGATCAATAAAATGCACAAGCCTTGGGGCGCCTGGGTGGCTCAGTGGGTTAAAGCCTCTGCCTTCGGCGCAGGTCATGATCTCAGGGTCCTAGGATCGAGCCCCACATCAGGCTCTCTGCTCAGCAGGGAGCCTGCTTCCCCTTCTCTCTCTCTCTGCGTGCCTCTCTGCCTACTTGTGATCTCTGTCTGTCAAATAAATAAATAAAATCTTAAGAAAAAACACACACACACACACAAGCCTCCAGGGATGCCTGGGTGGCTCAGTGGGTTAAAGCCTCTGCCTTCGGCTCAGGTCATGGTCTCAGGGTCCTGGGATCGAGCCCCACATCAGGCTCTCTGCTCAGTAGGGAGCCTGCTTCCTCCTCTCTCTCTGCCTGCCTCTCTGACTACTTGTGATCTCTTGTCTATCAAATAAATAAATAAAATCTTTAAAAAAACAAAACAAAACAACAACAACAGAAAAAAACACACAAGCCTCCAGCCAAGCTAACTAAGAAGTCATACAGTCAAAATTCTAAAAAGAAGACTTTCATGAGGGTCTATAAATTCAGAATCTCCACCTTTAACTCTATCAAAATATTATAAGTACTAAGAATTATGTGTTTTCATACCATTTTACTTTATTTTAATAAATGATGGCTTATTATTGGAAAAAAAAAGAAAAAAATTACTAGAAGCTTAGATTAGATTATAAACAGTACATGTAAGAATAAAATGTAGTTTGGAAATTTCTTCTAAAAGAAAAAATCCTATTGGATACTATCTCTCTTTCTCTGGTAGAGAGTCATAAACATCTTAATGTTTTTTTTTTTTTTTTAGGAAACTTAAAGTTTTCGGTCTTTCCTCAGTGACATCAAATTGTGTTCACTTCTCTCCTGGTTGTCTAACTTCATGTGAATAAACCTGATGTGTTTTAATCATTTATTTTACATTCTGTGTTCCATTTTTCAATGAGCTGTCCCTAGATTAATTTTTAAGGTTGTGAACCTCCAATTTTATGAAGGAAAAGTGATTTTAGACATCATGGTATTTTGCAGCATGATAATTCATCATGCATTAGAAACTGGATTTAATCACAATAAAATTTTCATCCAGAAAGTAATTAGTACTTTGTGAACTTTCCTTTAAACTACATGTCACTAATTTGGATAGGGATCTTAAATGAGTGATTTATGGTTTGTTCAATTTGCCAAGTTAAGAATATTTTACTGTTTTCTTTGTCCCTGAATGGCAGGCAGGGTTTTTCATCACTCTCACACACAAAATATAAAGTTGGGTTTTCTCTTCTTTTGTTTTCTGTATCTCTCCCTCTAGCTTTCATTTCCCTAGGCTTTTCTTCTCTTTGCATGAAAACATATGGTTTCAGATGTTGATATCCTCCTGATCTTCTTCATTATATCTTGATTTAGCTTCTGGGCCCAGGGAGTTTTGAGTATCCTGCATATCTGTTAAATTCCTTATAATAACTAATATGCAATCTGCTTTGATAAGCAACTTTTGGGATTGATTTTTTAAGTTAAGAAATGCAGCCAAATGGTTATGTTTGTCTCCTGGATCCCCAGTAAATCTCATGATGCTTTAAGTACAGGGACAGAAGAATCAAACAGGGTGTACGCTTTCCCTGCAGTCTCCTGAGTGCTGTCCCTTGGAGAATGTCAGTGGCAGCTGGAGCAGAGGCTGTGGAATCTTTCTGGCGTGGACTGGTGTTTAGATTTCACAGAAGAGAAACCTTAGGTGAGCCTCCTGCAGGTCTGTCATCCCTAACAGAATGGGTTCACCTTTTCCTGCTGGATGATGGAGGTCAGGGTCCCCTTGAGGCTGGCTTGCAACTTAGCAAAGAAAAAAGGTCCTTCCAACCACCCTGGTCGAGCCCGGGGAGTGGGGCTCAACGCAGAGCCTGATGTGCTCCCCTGAGGCTTTGTCTGCTCTGACTCCTGGAGGCTGTCTCACAGTGTGGCCATACTGCCCAAGGCTTTCCCCAGGGTCTCTGTTAGCTTTCCTGGCTCCTCCTCACTGAGCCTGCGCTTGGCTTCCCTAGTTCATCACTGAGCCAGACATGAACCAAGTGCAGCCAATGTTTAACCTCCATCTGCGTTATCTGTAAGCTCTCAGTTTCCTCCAATGTTCTAAAACTTAGATGAGAAGTCTGCTTATGTCTTGTCACCTCTGTGTAGAGTTGTCATTCATGCAAGGGGCCTCTCTAATAACCATCTGTCTTTCCCTCAGCAGCCCTCAGCAGCTGTTAAGTAGGAGATGGCTTGTGCACACGCCTCAGCAAACCCCATTCATCCTATGGGAAGAGGCATTAGGAACAGGGGGAATTTGGTTAAGTTGATGAAAGATGGACTCCGTTATCTGCGTCCATCTGTGTCACAGACCTTGCTGTAATTCTTCTGTGCTCATCTATTGACTTGCAGACATTAATACTGTTTGACAACTGCCTAGCATCTGAAATAAATCATGACCTCATTTTTTACCTAAATGTTGTTGTAAACATATTCATACATTCATCATGCATTTAAAAGGTGACAATTTTCACTAAACATCTGCTTGGAAAACATGGAATCAATGATTGTAAATATAAAATAACTCTTGTGGCTTCAATAAACTCTCTCAGTGGAGGTGTACTGATGACTTATTCCCCCCAGCAGGTCCCACAACCATGCAGGGATGCAGGGGAGAGATGAAGTGGCAAAGAACAGTGACGACCCACAGCAATCCGGGTTACCACGGGCACCTCTTTCCAAGCTACATGATTACGCAAATATTCCCAGCTGAGATGGAACTGGCAGAAAGGATTCCCTGGGGGGCCCTGGGTGGCTCAGTTGGTTGAGCGTCTGCCTTTGGCTCAGGTCATAATCTCAGAGTCCTGGGATCGAGCCCCGCATCAGGCTCCCTGCTCAGTGGGGAGCCCATTTCCCTCTCTCTTTGCCTGCCTCTCTGCCTACTTGTGATCTCTGTCAAATAAATAAATAAAATCTTTAAAAAATTCATTCTCATGGTTATTTTATTTTTTAACCTATTTACCATTAAAACTAGATGTTTAATTTATTACATAATAACTTTTTAGCTTGAACCTTTTTCATACATATACCTATGTTTCTTTTTTGAATATCTATCTATATATATACATAGATATATAGATATAGATATAGATATAGATAGATAAAAGCTTCAAGGTAATTATTTTCCCCTATTCAATACTACCCCTACATATAAACCAGTTTTAATTTTCCTGTATCTCTGGAATGTTGAGTCCTTTAACAAAGATAACAAGGTACACCCAGGAAGAACTGAATTAACCTTCCTCACCCACATCAAGAGTTTATAACCACCTTCCCATCTTATTCTCCTATCAGTGTTTCTGTGTATTTGTTTTTGTTTTTGTACTATATAAATCTTATTCTTGGGGTTCATTTTGGCTGGGTTTTTCTTTTTTCTTCTTTTACTTTTGTTAGTCTTTTTGTTTGTTCATTTTGTTTACCTTATACATCTTACTTTTGGTGCTCATTTTGGATGTTTTTTTTTTCTCTTTTTACTCTTTTTCTCTCCTTTTTTACTTTTTTCCTTCTTTTTGGTGGTGACTTCTGATTGCTTTGGAACTTTCCAGGGTGTATATTGCCTAGATCGTGGTTGATATATTCAGCTATACATCCCTTCAACCACCTCTCACCAAAATGACTAGGGGGAAGATCACCCAACAGAGGAAAAATTCAGAGACTGTGCCCTCTGCCATAGAACTATTGTATTGGACATAAACAATATGTCAGAAATGGAAATCAGGGTGACAATTATCCAGGCAATGGCTCAGTTGGAGAAGACCATTAGTGGCAACACAGAATCTCTAAGGACAGAAGTGAGAGCTGATCTGGCAGAACTTAAAAATGTTATCAATGAGATCCAATCCAATCTAATCCAATCTAAATACTCCAACAGCTAGGGTAACCAAGGCAGAAGATTGAATTAGTGATCTAGAAGAAAAATTGATAGGAAAAAAAGATCAGAAGGAGATCTGGAACAAACAGCTTAGAAGTCATGAATACAGAATTAGGGAAATGAATGATGCCATGAAATGTTCCAATGCCAGAATTATTGGGATCCCCAAGGGGGTGGAGAGAGAGAGAAGACTAGAATATATGGTTGAACAAATACTGGATGAAAATTTCCCCAATCCAGGGACTGGAACAAGTGTTCATGTCCTAGAGGCAGAGAAGATACCCCCCAAGATCAACAAGTCTAGAAATACTGCCAGGCACATAATTGTGAAATTCACAAGACATAAATTCAGAGAGGATGTCTCAAGGGCAGCTAGGGGGAAAAGATTCCTTATGCACAGAGGAAGGACCATCAGAATACCATGAGACCTATCCACAGAAACCTGGCAAGCCAGAAAGGGCTGGAAAGACATATTCAGGGCACTAAATGAGAAGAACATGCAGCCAAGAATACTTTATCCCACAAGGCTGACATTCAGAATGGATAGAGAGATAAAGAGCTTCCCAGACTGGCAAAGTTTAAAAGATTATGTGACCACCGAGCCAGCACTACAAGAAATATTAAGTGGGGTTCTATCAAAGAAGAAAGAACCCAAGAGTGACATAGAACAGAAATTTACAGAGGCAATCATTAGAAACAAGGACTTCACAGGAAACATGATGTCAATAAAAACTTATCTTTCAATAATCACTCTCAATGTGAATGGCCTAAATGCTCCCATAAAAGAGCACAAGGTTGCAGACTGGATAAAATGACAGGACCCGTCCATATGCTGTCTACAATAGACACATTTGGAACCTAAAGATACATCCAGACTGAAAGTGAAGGGATGGAGAATGATCTTTCATGCCAACTGGCTTCTAAAGAAGTTGGGGTAACAATTCTCATATCAGATAAATTAGAGTTTAAGCTAAAGACTATGGACAGAGATACAGAAAGACACTACTTCATTCTTAAAGGGTCTATCCACCAAGAAGATCCAACAATTATAAATATTTATGCACCCATCATGGAAGCTGCCAACTACCTAAGCCAACTGTTAATCAAAATAAAGAGTCATATTGATATGAATACATTAGTTGTAGGGGATTTTAACATGCCACGCTCAGCAATAGACAGATCATCTAAACAGAAAATCAACAAAGAAACAAGAGCTTTGAATGACATATTGGACCAAGTTGACTGTATAGATATATACAGAACATTCCACCCTAAAACAACAGAATACTCATTCTTCTCGAGTGCACACAGAACTTTCTCCAGAATAGACCACATACTTGGTCAAAAATCAGGTCTCAACTGATACCAAAGATTGAGATTATTCCCTGCATATTCTCAGACCACAATGCTTTGAAACTAGAACTCACCACAAGAAAAAGTTTGGGAGGAATTCAAACACTTGGAAGCTAAAGACCATCCTGCTCAAGAATGTTTGGAACAACCAGGAAATCAAAGAAGAACTTAAACAATTCACGGAAACCAATAAGAATGGAGACACTTTGGTCCAAAACCTATGGGATACAGCAAAGGCGGTCCTAAGGAGGAAATACATAGTCATCCAACCCTCCCTCAAAAAAAATCGAAAAACCCAGAATACACCAACTCTCTTTACACCTTAAAGAACTGGAAAATCAACAACAAATTAAGCCAACCCCATGTAAAGGAGGGAAATAATTAAGATTATAGCAGAGATCAGTGAGTTAGAAACTAGAGATACAGTAGAACATATCAATGAAACTAGAAGCTGGTTCTTTGAAAGAATTAATAAAGTCAATAAACCACTGACCAATCTAATCCAAAAGAAAAGAGAAAGGACCCAAATTAATAAAATTATGAATGAAAGGGGAGAGATAACGACTAACACTAAGGAAATGGAAACAATCACCACAAATTATTATCAACAGTTGTATGCCAATAAGTTAAACAACCTAGAAGAAATGGATGCATTCCTGGAAACTTATAAACTTCCAAGACTGAAACAGGAAGAAATTGACAACCTGAATAGACCAATATCTAGTAACAAGATTGAAACAGTGACCAGAAACCTCCCCCAAATGAGAGTCCAAGACCTGACAGATTCCATAAGAAATTCTACCAACAGTCAAAGAAGAAATAATATCTATTCTCCTGAAGCTGTTTCAAAAGATAGAAACAGAAAGAAAACTTCCAGACTCTTTCTATGAAGCCAGCATTACCCTGATCCCCAACCAGGCAAGGACCCCATCAAAAAGGAGAATTTCAGACTGACCAATATCCTGAGGAATATGGATGCCAAGATTCTCAACAAGATCCTAGCTAATAGGATCCAACAATACATTAAAAAGATTATCCACCTTGACTAGGTGGCATTTATCCCTGGGATGCAAGGGTGGTTCAACATTCACAAATCAATCAATGTGACAGAACAAATCAATAAGAGAAGAGAGAAGAACCACATGGTCCTCTCAGTTGATGCAGAAAAAAGGATTTAACAAAATACAGCATCCATTCCTGATTAAAACTCTTCAAAGTATAGGGATAGAGGGAATATTCCTCAATGTCATCTAAAATCTATCTATGAAAAACCCACAGCAAATATCATTCTCAGTGGGGAAAAATATACAGCCTTCCCTTTGAGATCAGAAACACAAGGATGCCCACTCTCGCCACTGTTGTTCAACATAGTACTAGAAGTCCTAGTGACAGCAATCAGGCAACAAAAAGAAATAAAAGGTATTCAAATTGTCAAAGAAGACGTCAAACTCTCTCTTCACAGATGGCATGATACTTTATGTGGAAAACCCAAAAGGCTCCACCCCCAAACTACTAGAACTCATACAGCAATTCAGTAATGTGGCAGGATACAAAAATCAATGCACAGAAATCTGTTGCTTTCTTACACAATAGCAATGAAAATATAGAAAGGGAAATTAGAGAATCGTTTCCATTTACTATAGTACCAAGAGCCATAAGATAACTGGGAATAAACCTAACTGAAGAGGTAAAGGATCTGTACTTGAGGAACTCCAGAACACTCATGAAAGAAATTGAAGACACGATAAGATGGAAGACCATTCCATGCTCATGGATTGGAAGAATAAACATTGTTAAAATGTCTCCACTGCCCAGAGCAATCTATACTTTCAATGCCATCTGGGTCGAAATTCCACCGGCATTTTTCAAAGTGCTGGAACAAACAACCTGAAAATTTATATGGAACCAGAAAAGACCCTGAATCGCTAAGGAAATATTGAAAAAAAAAAAAAGCTGGGAGCATCATGTTTCCTGATTTCAAGCTTTACTACAAAGCTGTGATCACCAAGACAGCATGGTACTGGCACGAAAACAGACACATAGACCAGTGGGGCAGAGTGGAGGCTCAGATATGGACCCGCAACTCTGTGGTCAAATAATCTTTGACAAAGGAGAAAAATATATCCTTTGGAAAAAAAGACAGTCTCTTCAATAAATGGTGCTGGGAAAACTGGACAGTTATTTACAGAATAATAAAAATTGACCATTCTTTTACACCACACACAAAGATAAACTCGAAATGAATAAAAGACCTCAACGCGAGGCAGGAATCTATCAAAATCCTAGAGGAGAACATAGGCAGTAACTTCTTTGACATTGACCACAACAACTTCTTTCAAGACATGTCTCCAAAAGCAAAGGAAACAAAAGTGAAAATGAACTTTTGGGACTTCATCAAGATCAAAAGCTTCTGCACAGCAAAGGAAACAGCCAACAAAACAAAGAGGCAACCCACAGAATGGGAGAAGATATTCGCAAATGACAGTACAGACAAAGGGCTGATATCCAAGATCTATAAAGAACTCCTAAAACTCAACACCCAAAAAACAGATAATCATGTCAAAAATGGGCAGAAGACATGAACAAACACTTCTCTAAAGAAGACATGCAAATGGCTAGCAGACACATGAAAAAATGTTCATCATCATTAACCATCAGGGAGATTCAAATCAAAACCACATTGAGATACCTACCACCTTACACCAGTTAGAATGGCCAAAATTAACAAGACAGGAAGCAACAAGTGTTGGAGAGGATGTGGAGAAAGGGGAATCCTCTTACACTGTTGGTGGGAATGCAAGTTGGTGCAGCCACTTTGGAAAACAGTGTGAAGTTCCTCAAAAAATTAAAAATAGAGCTTCCCTATGACCCAGCAATTGCACTTCTGGCTATTTACCCCAAAGATACAGATGTAGTGAAAAGAAGGGCCACCTGTACCCCAATATTCATAGCAGCAATGGCCACAATAACCAAACTGTGGAAAGAGCCAAGATGTCCTTCAACAGATGAATGGATAAAGATGATGTGGTCCATATATACAATGGAGCATTATGTCTCCATCAGATATGATGAATACTCAACTTTTGTATCAACATAGATGGGACTGGAGGAGATTATGTTGAGTGAAGTAAGTCAGGCAGAGAAACTTATTTATCATATGGTTTCACTTACTTGTGGAGCATAAGGAATAACATGGAGGACATTGGGAGAAGGAAAGGAAAAGTGAATTGGGGTAAATTGGAGAGGGACATGAACCATGAGAGACTGTGGACTCTGAGAAACAAACTGAGGGTTTTGGAAGGGAGAGGGGTGATGGGTGAGCCTGGTGGTGGGTATTAAGGAGGGCACGTATTGCATGGAGCACTGGGTGTGGTGCATAAACAATGAATCTTGGAACACTGAAAAAACAAAAACAAAAACAAAGCAACAGATGTAGCTTTGCATTGCTTAAATTTCTTAAGCTACAGTAACATAAGAATCAATCTGCTAAGTTAAGCCAAATTTTAGGTGCTTCTCTTGGTGGTTGTGAGTTTCCCTCCTGCCAGTAGAGGAGGTCAGGTAAATGCCACATTCAGCAACTCCTGCAAACCCCTGAGTCCTCTCTGTCTGAGATCCTGTGCTACTTTGTGGCCCCTCACACACTGCCATCCTCCCAGAGTGACCTCATTCCTCCTCAGCCAGGCTGCTTGTGTCCTACTAACTGGATTCCTCCCCTCAATGGAACTCCATTTTATTTTCTTCACACCCCAAATTTGGTCTGGATGTCAAAACTGATGATGCCACAGGCATCCACCATGAGGAGCCAAAATGTCTGTTGCTAGCATAGTGAAGCTTTCTCCAGAGGGAAAGGCGGCTCCCAGGCAGGAATGAGAATTACTGGAGAAAACTGGCCTGCAGTTCTGACGGTGCTTAGGGTCTGGGGCTTTGGTGTGGATGTTCAGGTATATTTCAGCTCCCCATGGGCACAGAGGAAGGAGCACGGGGACTTTCTTACCAGCTTGTCCAGACGGCAGGCAGAGGGGGAACTGGGACAGTGAGATGGTAAGTGTTATCAGTAGTCGAACATCAAGCAGTCAGACTTTTTATTATATATTTTTCTAGTTTCTTGAGGGGAAGCTTAGGTGGTTGATTTGAGCCTTACTGTTTCCCTAACATTAGCATTTACACATATAGGTTTTTCTCTCAACCCTGCAGAAACTGTACCCATAGATTAGGACAGGTCATGTTTTTACTTTCATTCAGTTTAAGATCTTTTCCAAACTCTCTTTGTGAAATTTTTTGAATGGTCATTTAGAAGTGAGTTCTTTAATTTTCACATATGTTTAGGTTTACCAGCTTTCTTTTTGCCATCAATTTTTTATTCTGCTGCAGTCAGAAAACATCCTGTCTTTTGATCCTCTTTCTGCTTGCCTCCACCTTTTGTGATAAATTTATTTCACTGCAGCATTTTAAAGACTATGTTGACTCTTAACTATGTTTTCAAGGTTTTGTTTTTGTTTTTTTAGCAGTTGCTGTAGGGATTACAATATTTCCTAATTTTCACAACCTAGGTCAGATTAGCAAGAACTTAATTCTGACAAAACATAGAAACTTTTTCTCTAATATAGATGCATTTGCATACCCATCTCTGTGTTATCATTGCCATACATACATATTCCACTTTTGTGTAAGTCTAATAATACTGTGTTATAATTATCACTTGCACAAACTCATGCTTTTTAACATAGTTAAGAGAAGAAATGAGAAAAACATCGCTTATAAAATATTTATATTAACCCACACATTTACCATTCTCATGGCTTTTTTTTTTTCTTCCCATGGCTTCAAGTTGCCATCTGATATAAATTTTTTTCCCAGACAACAAGTCTTCTTTAATATTTCCAGTATGTCCTTTTTGTTGGCAATAAATTCTTTCACTCCATTTATCTGGAAATATATCTATTTCACTTTTGGTTTTGAAGGATCCTTTTTCTGGAAATAGAATTCTTGGTGAACTATCCCACTTATCCCCCAGCACTTTATATGGCATTCCAATATTCTCTGCCTTACATTGTGTCTGGTTAGACGTCCATCAGCCATGATGAATCTCATCGATACTTCCCTGTGTGTGACAAGTCATTAGTCTTTTTCTCTGTCATTTCCCATCTTCTGTAGATAAGCTAATTGTTGTTTACCTAAATGCTATTTCCTTGCTTTTCTTTCTGCTATCTTTATTTGATGTTGAGCCCCTTAGGTGATTTTTTTCATTTCAGTTATTATCCTTATCCAACTGCAGAAATTCCCTTAGATCATTTTTGTAACAAATAAATTGTATCCCTTTTAGACTTTCTAATGGTTTATTCAAACAGAGATTATTTCCACACTATAATTCCTTATGTCTGGTTTTCTTCACTTGTTTGAACATACTTGTCATGGCTGCTTTAAGTCTCTCCTACAAGTATAATATCTGGGAATATATGAACGGATTTGTTCCCTTTCATTTCAAGTATGAGCCATGGTTCCCTCTTTCTTTCCACGTCTCCTAATTTTGGTTACAAACTGAACAGTTCACATAACATATCAGAGATTGACTCCGACTTTCCTCCTCGGTTGCTGTTATTATTGGTTTTGTTCACTTGCTGGTTTCTCTGTTTATTATCCTGTCTTGACAGACTCTATGAGTTCTGTGGCATGCAGAGACTGATGTCTCTGCTGAAAATATTTTTATATTCTTAATTTACAATTCTGACTTCCCTGTATCCACATTACTTAATCCGAAGCTTGAGCAGATTGTGCTCCAAGACCTCAAGCCCATGAAGCATTTATCTCTGCCAGTGTATGTGGGTTTGGAAAGAGCAAGTTCAAGGTTCAGGCCATCTTCAAGCCTGGCTTATACTTTGTGCTTGCTCCTACCCCTCTTCTCTGTGCCTGTAGACAGCCTTGGGATCTGCTGTATTTGTGGCTAACTGGAGCCCTTTCTTTCTGCCAGCGAGCTCTGTTCACCATGGGAGAGAAGTTGGCGGTTGTCACCACCCGTCACTTCATGTTAGTCTATCTGCACCCACTGAGCCCCAGGCTAGAGCGCCTGCGATTCCTCTGCTCTGACTCCAGATTTAGCACTTTTCTGAGAAGGGACAGTTCTCAGATTGTTTCAAGACTTTGGTTGATTTCCCAGATGTCCCAAAGAATTGTTTTGTTACTTTTGTTCATTTATAGCTGCTTTTGTGGGGAGGGAGTGGCAGACCTTCTTCCTTCCTTCATTAGAGCTGGAAGTTCTGGCATCATTCAATTTTACAAGTGAAAAAGAAGTTCCAAAATGAAGTCATTTCAGAACATGACTTACAATTAGGTCAGGCATGTTTCTTTGCTGTGGAAGTTCCCATAGCCCTTAATAGGCGGTCAGATTTCCCAATTTGTTTGACCGTGGATTTGTTGTTTCATCACAGCCTCTGGCTATATTCTTTTGTATAGCACACTTTGAGCAACATTGTTTCCTTTTAACTTCTACGGACAGAAAAGAAATCTACAAGAAAAGAGAGACATAGTACAGATCATAAGGAAATGCGGAGGAGATCTCATTGCCAGCTCAAGAACAAAATGAACTGAGGGACACCAGAGCATGTAGTTATTTCAAAATTAATTGATGTATTGTGTTTTGGAATCAGGCAGACAAGATAAAATAATACCCCTTTCTTTGCTATTCTCTACTTTTCAAACTCCAGTAACTTAATTGGTCTATCTTGAGTGACATTTTCAATCTCTCTTAAACTCTTTTATTTAACTTTCTATCTCTTAATATCATTGTACTGTGTTCAGAGTATATTGCTTATTCTAGCTACAATACATTAAACCTCATTTCAGAATAAATGGCATTTTTTTCAGAATAAACTTTAAAATTATAATTCTATTATAATTGGCTACTTCTGGTAATTTTCTACTCATCTCTTTTGAGGTTTACCTAGTTTTTATTTCATTGTCATTTTACATTTCCAAGATGTCCACTTGTCTATTTTCATATTTTGTGGCCCAGCATTGCTATGACAATCTTGTTATTTCCTCATTAGCTTGATTGTTGAAATTGAGGAAGGGAATTAGTTTCACTTATGACTTAATATATATGCATCATGGATACAAAGTGATCTATGAAATGAAGAAACAGAAATTCTCATTCAGGAAGATTATAGATTTTCTATCATCTGGAAAATTTCATGAGTTTGGAGGAAAGTACTGGGATTCCACAGAACATAGAATTGAGCATTTCACTAAATTTTATCTAACTCTCCAGAGAATAGGGGAGACCCCTCTAATAGTTCTCTTGTATTGTAATTTAATTATTATGCCATTTTTGCTTCTCATGTGGACATGGAATCACAATGGGGAAACAAACACTAGGAATTCACAAAGATGCCTATCTTGACAGAATAATAGCTTAGTGCCAGGCCTGAAAATAAAAGCCATTCTGTGGTTTTGAACAATGTAAGAGCCACATGAAGTCTCCTTTTACTCAACCCTGAGGCTCACAAGGCCTGCAGGTGAGGTGTGTGTACTGTCCACAGTAATGTGATTTTTTTTTGTAGGACAGTTGATGACTCTACCTTGTCAAGCTGTAAAGCAATCGGGCTTCAAATTCACACCAGCAAGCTTTAAATCCACATCTCTAGCAAGATAGACCTCTCAGATTCCAAATATGACAGTCTCTGAGGATGTGACTTGTGTCAAAGCCTGTCAAGCCTATCTTGAATTCAAAAAGAAACCTTTCTAAACCAACCAGTATGTCAGTCTTTTGACAGAAATTATAATTTATATCAATGTTGAGAAATGTACCCTCTGAGGATCCATTGTCAAAGCCACATATGGAAAGGATTAAAGGAGTCACCCCTTTCCCCACAGGCAGATGTGGTCTTACATGGACCAGTAAAATGAGAGCTCTGTAATGATACTGTATTCAGTATGAATACGTTTTTTTTTTCAAATGAAATAAATATGTTAATTCTTCAGGCATTGTTCTTGAAAAATAATTTTTAATGGAGAAATTTCCAGACTTATCTGTTGACATTGTTCATTACCAATTTTGAAAGTAATGATTTCATTCATTAAATTTAAGTTGACTCGCAAAAAGCAGAAAGCTAAGGCTCACTTGCTTGTGTTTTAGTTTTAGTTTTGCTGAGCACAGATATTTACTGAAAAACTCCAACAATAGGTAATATTTTCTATTTTACTTGTCTTGATCTTTTGTGACAGGAAAGCCAAAACCAAAAACCAAAAACAAACAAACAAAAACAAAAAAGAAGACAAAACAAAAGCCAAATATTTTATAAATCAGAAAGGTGTTTTGTTTTGTTTTCCTTTCTCTGTCTTGTTGCTGTTGCTGTTGGTAATGGTGGTGGGCCTGTGGTCTTCTGGTCTATTTGTTCAAATATAAACAATCTTCAGTGTTACTTTACAAAGTTACTATTCACCTTATTAAATACTTATCCTTGCATTGCTTTTAGTAATCACCCAGCAAATGATCATTAATTACATTCTTCACTTCCTCCACCTGAGGAAGCAAGCTCTGTGTAACCAGCAGCCCTCTCCAACCTTTTCTTATTATGCTAAAAACTTTGATGTCCCCCACAATTCTAAGCAACTCTTAATGCAATGTGGAGTCCCAGAATACTAAAAAGAAAAAAAAAGAAACTGGTGAAATTCAAATAAATTTGTAGATTAGTTAGTACGTCATACCCATACTAGTCTCCTCATTTCGGTTTTGGCAAATGCTGGTTAGCTAAGATAACATGGGGGAAGCTGGGCAAAGGGCAGATTGGAACTCCACTATCTTGACAACTTTACTGCAAATCTAAAAGTCTCCAAAATAAAAAGCTACTAAAAAAAAAAATCTGTCAGCCATATATCTACTTCCAAAGACCAGTGCCAATGCCTTGATGTTTCTTCTCACTTCTCTATTGTTTTTTTCTTTCTGTAATGAAAACCTCATAGAAATCATTTGCCATCTGGTTGTAACAACCATTAACATTTTGCCATAATGGTCTCTGCTAATTCTTGTCTTTGAAGCAATATTTTAAAGGAAATTACAGACATCATGGCGCTTTATTTCTAGATATGTCAGCTTGCAACTTTACAACATAGGACTCTTCTTTTATTTTTAAATTCAAGATATCTGAAATACCATTATCACTTCACTAAAATTAGCAATAGTTCCTATTCCCTCTACCAAGTTGTTGCCCCTCAGATATCTTCTTATAACTGATTTGTTCAAACAGGGGTCGATCAAGGACTCATACTGCATTAATTGATTACAACCTTTGAGTTGCTGTAATATAGAGCAGTGTGGTGGCCACAGTTCTAAGATAGCCCGGAAGTCCCCACCCTTGGTGTGCACGCCTGTGTAACTCTGTGCCTGTGCACGTTGGACCTGTGAATAGGATGGGGACCACCCCCAAGGTTACGTGGATTTTTGTGTATGGTGTGACATAGGTGGCATACTGCCAAAATGTCACTTCTTCCAGCTTTGATTATGGATTTGACACGGTCCCAGTCAGAACGCGTCGGCTTATTCTGTGGATAATGGCAAACTGATTCTAAAGTTTATGTGGAGACCTCGAATAATGAACACAATGTGGAAGGGGAAGAACAAAGTTGGAGGATTGACACTACCCGATTCAAAGACTTATATTATGGCACATTACTACTCAGGGCAGTGTGGTATTGATGTAAAAATGGACAGATCAGTAAGGCAGAATACAGATTAAGGAAACAGACCACATCAATGCACTCAACTATTGACACAGTTGGCTCCTGGCATAGTTGGTGCATGGCAGGTTCATGGATTGTAGCAAACGTACCACTCTGGGGCAGGATGTCGATATTAAGGGAGGTTGTGCCTTTATGGGGATGGGAGTGTATGATGATTCTCTGTACTTTGTGTTCAATTTTGCTTTGAACCTGAAACTGCTCCAGAAAGTATAATTTTAAGTCATACATTTTTATTTTATTTAACGAGAATGAGCACAAAAGAAAACATAGCAGATGACAATGAGTTATAATAATATGTTGTAATTAAGACAGTTTAAACTTATGCCAACAAGATAGTAAAATTATTATAATGTACATATTTTAAATAAAATCATTAGGTAAATAAGAAAACAGTAGTTGACATGCAACCAGAAACAAATCATGGAGAAAACAAGGTATTAAGACAAATGGTTGTGACTCATTTTACCTGATGAGCTTTTGCTACCCTCAGACACCCTCTTCCAGGTCCTGGAGTTACACACATGGCAGGTGAGACCCGACGGTCAGCCCCCAGCCCAGTAATTGGCTTCTGTAGAATCAGCCACCTATAGATTCTATCTCTGGAGCAACCACAGGAATTGGTTCATGGATTTAAGGCTCCTGAAATAGCTTGTCTCATGTATAACCTGAGCATGAAAATTACAATTGGCAAGAGCACATATTACCCAGGAGAGATCCATTTTCTATGTGTGGAGAACTGCCTTGGGAGCCCCGTCTCCATTTGTAGGGTTGCTGGAAACTTCCATAGACGACTGACTGACTGCTCATTGCAATTTACTCCTGCCACTGATGGGATGTGAGATTTAGGCCCAGGACATGTGCAAGTTCACACAGATACAGGTTTGCAAGGGACTGTGAGACGCTAGCCCCAACCACAATTTTCCCACAAGAAAAGTCTATTCTTTGGGTCCCTCTGCTCATGTCTGCTTCCCCAGGCCCTGCTTTGTCTTTGGTCTGCTGTCAGGCTAGGCTCAGTGCAGTGGGAAAGGATGGCCTCTCCTGCTCCAGGAACCCAGAAGCTCCCCAGCTTGAGGACACTGAGCTCACTGTCTCTCAGGCCATGGTGACCCCAGGATGCAGAAGTCAGTCAGAGTTCTCATACCATGTACAGTCACGTTCTGCAGTAGGAGGGTTAGGACTTCAACCCAGGAATTTTAGGAGATGCAATTCAACCCATAACAACTGAGGAACATCACACAAATTCTATTACTTTCTGCTTGACTCTCAAGCCTTAAGAGACTCTGGTTTCTTCACATAACATTCTGAAAATGCCTCTTCAGTCCACATAATTTTGGCAGAGAAGAGACAATGTCAAGAGATTTAAAAAAAAAAAGTGAACATCTAGGCAGGTTATTAAGAAGTTGAATTTATGGGGTAACAGCCATCTTTCTCTGCCATCCTTCTGTGGCATGTGGGAGAGGCTAGGCTATGGTGTAGATACAAGCTGATTCCCAGGGCATAAAGTTTAGGCTAATTGTGTTGGGTTAGTAACAAACACCACCATAATCTCAGTAGCTTAACATAAGAAAGTCCATTTTTTCTCCTGCAGAGTTCTTTATGATTCTGAGCAAATCTCCAGGGCAACCAGTCTCCCTGTGGCAGCTCAGCTTTCCCAGGGGGTTCTCAAGACACCTTCATTTCACACAAAGCAACAGGTTTCCTCTGACAGAAGAATAATACAGGGAGCTTCTCCAGCTTTTCAGTGCTCTGGTCCAGAAGTGACAGAGGTCACTCCCAGTCATAACCTGTCGGCCTGAATTTTTCAGGAGAGTCAATCCATCTGCTGGTTCTGGGGAGCACAGTCTTTTATGTTTCAGGAAGAGGAAGAGAATTGGAAATACTTAGCAGCTCTAGAAATATCATAACCTCACCCAAACATTCTTTACGCAGTTATGAACTACTTTCTTAAAACTCAATCCAACTTGCTGGGTCTATCACAGAAAATAATACCCACCCTCACCTCCTAATTACATGTGTGTGCAAACATGTGCTGTCCCTTTGGGAAAATGTCTAGACTACAGAAACGGGCCATGTGGACCAAATACGGCTATGTCCACCATTCACCCTTAACATTCTGTGAATGTGTAGTGTATCTTTGAAACTAAAGCCAAAACACTGTGGAGAGAGCTTGAGTTTCCATTTCAAGCTCCTGCACCCCATGACCATTTGTTCCCCATCTTTGTGAATCATCGCTAACAGAATGCAACCCCGCACAGTATCTACTAGATTTTAAAGAATTCTTTAATGCCATATTTCCCTGCAGCTAAGACTTCACTTCCCTACTTGATTCTTGGTGAAAATCTTGAAAGAATTTCCAGCAGTTGCTGCTCCACTCCCCCACCTGACATTCTCCCTGCAACCCCTTCTCCTGGGTCCCCTGCCACGGGTGATGGGTCTCGTCTTTTCAAACCTCCATGGCTCTGTGCCACAGTAGACCACTCCCTTGGAATTCTTTCTCCTCCTGACTCCTGTGATGTCCCACACATCTAGCTGTCTTCTTTGCTGCCGGGACACTTATCTCCACCTCCTTTGATGGCTCCTCTTCTTTTCTCCAATTTGCTTGACGGTTAGCTATAGGAGAGGGAGGTCTGGGTCCTAGGCCCCTTTCAAAATTTCTAAATTCTCCCTACTGTCTGGTGCTCTTCTCTGCCTCTGCATGTCAGTTATCAGGTGTCCCAATGACTCTCCCTTCCTTCTCTCTCTTGTTACCTTGACTTCTACATCCAACTCACACACCTGTCTGCATGGGGATATGTAATAAACATCTCAGACCTAACATAGCCTAAGAATTCCTAACTTCCATGTCCCCAGACCCAGTTCTCCTGCCATGCCATGTCCTCAGTATCGCAGGGCACACCCTCTCACTCAAGCCAGAAACCAGGGGTTTTTCCTAATTTTTCTCTTTTTAGTGCTATGGTCCAGAAGCAACAGAGGTCACTTCCAGTCAATCTGTTGGCTTGCACTCAGGAGAGTCAATCTGTCTGCCTGGTTCTGGAAAGCACAGTCTCATCCTCTCTTAATTCAATTTATCTGGCTGTTTTCCAAATACCACACCATCCACCTCTCTCCCTATTCAACCCTGTCCCTCAGGTTCAACCACTCCACCTGCAATGTGGACTTTGTGATAATCTGCTAACCACTGTCTTTCATTTTCTTTCTCCCTTCCTTCCCTCCCTCCTTCCTTCCTTCCTTTCTTCCTTCCCTCCTTCCTTCCTTCTCTTTCTTAAAAATTTTTATTTATTAGAGAGAAAGAGAACATGAGAACTAGATGAAGCCGTAATATATTCCCGTCTAACTTGAAAACAACCACCTGAAGCCAGTATCTCAACTTTAAAAAATAAGGCACACGAATCCATGAGGAAATACAAAGGATTTTAAGATATTTTTAAACCTTTATTATGCCATTTAAAATATAATTTGATCCTTTGAAATGAGGAAGCAAATGCATTTGTGAATCTTATTTTTAAAAGGGTGAATGTCAGATGGTTCTTCTCCCTAGGTCTCTGGCTTTCCCATCTGTAAATACACTTTTATCTTCTTTTCCTTTTCTTATCCCCCTTTTCCCCCATGATACTGAGCATTCACACTTTTCATTTATTAAGTTAATAAAATGTCATATCTCCTGTAAGTCTTCACGCATCCCAGTGCCAAAAAACAACCCTCCCCTCTTCTGTGAGAATAACCACTATTTAACTTGTACTGAAACCTGTACCTATAATTATTTATTTCCTATTAATCTATAAAATGGTTGAAAGCACATAAATTATCCAGTGAACCAGAGAAGTCAGGAAAGCAAGAGATCAAATAAGAGGCTAGTTCTATCTGTTTAGAGAGTACGTCCATTGGATTTGCAGAAAAGAGGATATTGATGGAACATTAGGGTTCAATGTGTGCACAAGGAAGTGATTGTAGAATGTAGACTCCCCTTCCCACAGGTTCGTTGATGAAGTGAGTGGAAAGCACAACAGTCCACACAGTCCTAAAAAAGCCATCTGTCAATTTTGCCGATTTTGTTGTTTTGTGTTTTCCTTTTTATTTTTTAATATAGGTGAAATTCACATAACATAAAATTAACCATTTTAAAATTACAATTCAGTGATATTTAGAAAATTCACAGTGATGGGGTGCCTGGGTGGCTCAGTGAGTTAAAGCCTCTGCCTTCGGCTCAGGTCGTGATCTCAGGGGTCCTGGGATAGAGTCCCACATCGGGCTCTCTGCTCTGCGGGGAGCCTGTTTCCTCCTCTCTCTCTGCCTGCCTCTTTGTCTGCGTGTGATCTCTGTCAAATAAATAAATAAAATCTTAAAAAAAAAAGAAAATTCAGTGTCATACAACCAACACCTGCATCAGTTTCTGAAATGTGTTCGTCAGTCCAGGTGAAACTACCATACTCATTAGATAGCCATGCCCCAGTTGCTTTTCCCATTAGATCCTAGCTACAGCCAATATGCTTTCTGTCTTTGCAGATTTAATTAATTTGGATGTTCCATAGAAACAGAATCATACAATATGTAGTCTTTTGTGGCCAGACTTCTTTTACGTAGCATAATGTTTTCAAGGATTTATCTAGATAGCACGTATTTGCAGGCATCCACTCTTTTTTTCCCCCTATTTTTATTTTTATTTATTAATTTTTTTAATTTTTATTTTTTAAAAATTTTTATTATTTTTTTATTTAAGCTTTTTTTATTTAAACATATAATGTAACCCCACCACCCTCTCCCAACCCCTCTCCCCTCCACCCCCCCTCAGTTTGTTTTATGACATTAAGAGTCTCTTTTGGTTTGTCTTCCTCCCGATCCCATCTTGTTTCATTTTTTCTTTTGCTACACCTTAACCCCCACCCCTGTTGCATCTGCACTTCCTCATATCAGGGAGATCATATGATAGTTGTCTTTCTCCAGTTGACTTATTTCGCTAAGTATAATACGCTCTAGTTTCATCCATGTCGTCACAAGCAGGCATCCATTCTTCATCCTTATTTATGACATGATAGTATCTCATTGTATACAGATACTAAACATTGTTTATCTAATCAGTTAGTGACAGACATTTGGGTTGCTTCCCCATTTTTGTTGTTGTGAATAGTGCTGCCTTAAACATTTGTGAACAAGATTTGTTTGAGTACTTATTTTTATTTTTAAAAGATTTTATTTATTTATTTATTTGTCAGAGAGAGTGAGCACAGGCAGACAGAGTGGCAGGCAGAGGCAGAGAGAGAAGCAGGCTCCCCGCCGAGCAAGGAGCCCAATGCGGGACTCGATCCCAGGACGCTGGGATCATGACCTGAGCCGAAGGCAGCCGCTCAACCAACTGAGCCACCACCCAGGCGTCCCGAGTACTTATTTTTAATTTGTAACTAGGAGTGAAATTCCTATCAGCAATGTACAGGGTTCCAATTTGCCCACATTCTCACCAACACTTACTTTTCATTAAAAAAAAACAACCCTATATTATTATTATTGTAACCATCCTAGCAGGGTGTGACATGGTCTCTCACTCTGGTTTTGATTTGCATCTCCCAGCGACTACTGAACATCTTTTCATGTGCCTGTGGGCTCTTTATACATCGTCTCTGGACATGTGTCTATTCAAGTCCTTCGCTCATTTTTAAATTGTGCTGTTTGTCTATTTTTTGTTGCGTTATGAAAATTCTTTATGTGGTCTGGATAAAAGACTTTCATCAGATGTGTTATCTGAAAATATTTTCTCTTATTCTCTGGATTATCATTTCGCTTTCATGACAATGACCTTGGAGGCAAGGTTTTGACTTGATGGAGTACAAGGTATCTATTTTTTCTTTTGTTGCTTGTGATTTTGGTGTCAGATCTGAAAAACCACTGCCAGATATGTTTGCAAATAGTTATCCTTCTGTTTTCCTCTAATAGTTTTATATTTACAGTTTGCATATTTTATGTTGTTTATACATTTTGAGCTTATGTTTGAATATGGCGTGAAGTAGAGCTCTACCTTCATTCTTTTTTTTTTTAAAGATTTTATTTATTTATTTGATAGACAGAGATCACAAGTAGGCAGAGAGGCAGAGAGAGAGAGAGAGAGGAGGAAGCAGGCTATCCGCAGAGCGGAGAGCCTGATGCGGGGCTCAATCCCACGACCCTGGGATCATGACCTGAGCCAAAGGCAGCAGCTTTAACCCACTGAGCCACCCAGGCACCCCTCTTTTTTATGGAAATATTCTAACACCAGATATTAAACAGTGCATTCTTTTCACCTTGAATGGTCTTGATACCCTTGTTGAAAATCAATTAGCCAAAGATGGATGGGTTTATTTCTGGATCCCAATTCTACTCCATTGGTTTAAACATCTACCCTTACATGAATTGTCATGTGTATATCAGAAACTACTGAATCTTCAGGTCGCTTCAAGTAGTATTGCCATCTTAATAATATTTAGTCTTCCAACCCATGAATATGGGATGTTTTTCCATTTATTTAGGTCCTCTTTCATTTCTTTCAATAATCTCTTGGAGTTTTTAGTGTACAAGTTTATATCTCCTTGATTATATTTTTCTCTGGGTGCTTTGTTCCTTTGGATGCTATTATAAATTGAATAGTTTTTAAAATTTCCTTTTTAAATTGTTCTTTGTTGGCATAGACAAGTACAACTGACTTTTGTGTGTTCACCTTATATCCTATAATTTTGTTGGTTTCAATTAGATCTTATAGCTATTTGGGGATGCTTTATGATTTTGCATGTATATAAGATCATGCCATCTGTGAGTGGGGTAGTTTTACTTCTTCCTTTATAATTTGATGTCCTTTATTGCTTTTTCTTGCTTAATTTTCTGGCTAGAACTTCCAATACTATTTTGAAAAGAAGTAGCCAAAGTAGACATCCCTGCATTGTTCCTGACCTTAGAGAAAAAGCCATTAGTCTAACTTTCATCACTGAACATGATATTAACTGTGGGTTTTCATATATGAGCTCTGTCATGTTAATGCAATTTTCTTTTTTTAAAAAAATATTTTATTTATTTATTTGACAGACAGAGATCACACGAAGGCAGAGAGGCAGGCAGAGAGAGAGGAAGGGAAGCAGGCTCTCTGCTCAGCAGAGAGCCCGATGTGGGGCTCGATCCCAGGACCCTGAGATCATGACCTGAGCCGAATCCCAGGACCCTGAGATCATGACCTGAGCCAAAAGCAGAGGCTTTAACCCACTGAACCACCCAGGTGCCCCATATTAATGCAGTTTTAAGTGTTTTTAATCATTAAAGGATGTTAGATTTTTATCAAATACATTTTCTGCATAAGTTCATGTGGTTATGTGCTCTTTTTCCCTTAATTCTGTTAATTTAGTATATTTCATTTATTGATTTTCATATGTTGAACCATTTTTGTTTTCCTGGGATAACACCAGCTAGTCATGGTATATAATTTTTAAATAATATTTTCTAAATTTATTTTGCTGGTATTTTACTGAGGATTTTTTGCATTTATATTGACAAAAGATACTGGCCTACAGTTTTCTCATCATGTCTTGGTCTGGCTTTGGTTTTAGAGTAAACCTCATCTCATAGAATAAGTTAGGCTATCTGCCCTCCCCTCTAATTTTTGGAAGAGTTTGAAAAAGATTGGTGTTAATTCTTCTCTTGTTCTTTGTTCCTATTTTTGTCTTCCATTCTTTTTCTGCCATTTGTGGTTTCACTTGAGCATAGTATGATTTCATTTTCTCTCCTAAGCATATCAGTTATCACTCTTTTTATTTTATTTTTTTAAATCTATTTATTTATTTGACAGACAGAGATCACAAGTAGGCAGAGAGGCAGGCAGAGAGAGAGAGAGAGAGGAGGAAGCAGGCTCCCTGCTGAGCAGAGAGCCTGATGTGGGGCTCGATCCCAGGACGCTGAGATCATGACCTGAGCCGAAGGCAGAGGCTTAACCCACTGAGCCACCCAGGCGTCCCCAGTTATGACTCTTTTTAAAACATTTTTTAGTTGTCCTAGTCTTTGCAATATACACTTACAACTAATTCAACTCCAATTTCAAAGTACACTATACCACTTCGCTAGTAGTGCAAATACCTTGTAATAACAGAAGATGTCTAGTTTCTCCCTCCCACACCCTGGATCATTGTTATCTATTTCACTTATATGGATAAATTTTTATAACAGGTTTCTATGTATACAAAGACAGACATAATTCAATGCACTTCTCAATATTATTTTAAACAGACTTTTATATCTTAAGTCAATTAAGGCTAAGAAAAATAAAACTTTTTTGACTTGACCTGTAATTTTTCATTCTCCAGTGCTCTTTATTTCTTCATGTAAGTGAGCATCTGACCCATATGATTTTCCTTCTGTCTGAAAAACTTTAGGTGCTGAGAACAATGTCCAGTTGACTTCCAGAGAGGAAGAGAACTTTCAGAGAATTCAGTCTTAAAACCACAAGGAACGATTTTGGCCAATATTTGAATTAATAACAAGCCTAAAAGGGCGCCTGGGTAGCTCAGTTGGTGAAGGATCTGCCTTTTGGCTCTGGTGATGATCCCGGGGTCCTGAGATCAAATCCTGCATCTGGCTCCCTGCTCAGTGGGAAGTCTACTTCTCCCATAGCCCCCTCACCCCCACTCATGCACATGTGCACACATGTATTCTTTCTCCCGCTCTCTCAAAAATAAATAAATACATTCTTAAAAAGAATAATCTTGAAAGCTACTTCTCCCTCAGGCTCTCCAGAAAGGAATGCCGCCCTGCCAACACCTTGATTTCAGCCTGGGAGAACTGAAGCTGAAGCCATTCTGTGACTCGACTTCTGGCCTACAGAACTACGGAATAGTAAATGGGTGTTTGTTACTGGAAGCTTCTAAGTGTGTGGTAATATGCCCTGGTGGAAGTAGGAAACCGGGCACCATTCGTACTGTAGGCAAACAAGCTCACCATAATGCAGCAAAACTTGTAGGACGTTAACGCGTCTCCCAGGGTTTTGAACCATAAGACAAGGCACACAAATTCCCTTTCCAGGTTTTGTCTTTCATTATGCTCTTTCATATTCCCATACTTATGTCTGCTTTCAGGGTGCCTGTGAAGTCAGAATTCATTTCATGGCAAAACCAACACGTTATGAACATAAAATGTGTTTATCCTTATTATTTTCAAATCAATCAATTAAAAAATGTAAGAGTCTCAATTTCAGTTTCCAATACGGTAAAAATTGATAGTTAGAATCCACACAAATAGAAGTTCTTTAGGGTACCTAAAAGGCATTTAGAATGTGAAGGAACCTAGGAACTAAAAAACAAAAAACGCTGAGTACCACTGCTTTAAGGAACATGACTCTTGTCCTTTAAAAACAGAATCATGGGTGTACGTACGTCTCACTGGGGCTCCTAGGGAAGTATCAGCCACTTAGAGTAATTATCTAATTTAACCAAAGTCACCAACTTCTATTTTACAGAGGAAACTGGAGAGTGGAAAATTGTAACCTGTATATCATACACGTTCATTTTAAGAGAACTGCCAGGAAATTTAGCTCAAACCTGCTCATTGACACTTGATCCTTATTACAGAAATGAAGTGCTTCCAAGAGCCTTTCTGGGCCGTCCTGGTCTCTGAGAAACACTGAATGCCAGTGACATGGGTGCTCACTATCTGGGACAGTCTGTATCTTCTGCAATGCATTCCTTCCCAGAATGTTTCTCTTAAAATCAAGGGTCTTTCTGTCAGGTGAAGTTTAACGAGGGCTACAGCTCTCTCAGTAGCCGTGTACTTAATAGCAGAAATCTACGTAAACGGGAAGGTCTGAGGTTTATTTCCCAGGTGAACGTTCTGGTTCAGGAATAACAGAACTTTCGTAGGACACAATTCGCGTTTGGAAAAAATTAAACTGATGAGAACAAACAGTTTTTTTTTTTCTGAACTAGGAAGTTAATTAAATATGGTTAAGCTCTTTCTGGAATTCAGGGGTCCTGGTAATTCCTCTAGGCTGCCAGAACAGTTTCCACGATGGTGCCCAATGACCACACCTCCTGCTCCTCACAGCCTCCCCTGATTAACTCTATTGAGTGCTCCCTGGGCTTAGTGACCACCTCCGACAAGGAGACCAAGGGAGCAGTGGCTGAGAGACTAGATCCGAAGGCTCCTCTCCCCACTGGTCTCCTCCGGGGGACGCCGGCCGCCAGGTCAGGCAGCCTGTGGAGGGGTGAGGAGCTGGAGACTCCCCCAGCTAAGGGGGGACGTGGGAAGGGGCTCCTCAACCAAATGTTCAAATTCCCACAGCCCTGGACTACATCTCGACTACGGCCTCGTGAGAGATCCTGAGCCAGAAGCAGATTAACCCTCCGGAACTGTGTCAGCCATTACATATTTGTTATGCGATGTACATCTTGGGGTAATTTATTTTGCAGAAACAGCTCGTGACTACACATGTGGTGACAGAGGCACCACGAATGATAGACAATCTGTCCTTTTTAATATCTTAATTTCCCCACAACACTAAAAAAGAAACTACATTTTGTATCCCCTTTTTGTTCTTCCATTAAGACCTCTAAGAATTGTCAGTGGCAGTGCTCTTCTGCTAACATCATTTAAACCAATTTCTACAGTGCAACTCCTTCTTGAAGAAACAAGTGTCTTTTATGGGGAGTAGAAAAATGTGATTTCTAGTCAACGAGCCCATCACTGAGATGTGCTCCTGACCGGTGATCTGACAAAACAGTTTATCTTTTGTACGAACCCAAACCATGGCACATCAGGAAAATCCGAGCACAGATTTGTCATTTCTAAATGCTTCAACAAGGAAAACAAATAAAACTTTTCCCTCTTTTTTCCTCTTTTTGTTTGTCCTTAATTAGGTTTTGTGTGTAGCAACATTTCACAATGTTGAAAAATGTGAAAATGAGGATTTAAGAACAATCAAATAATTCCATATTCCTGGCACATTGCTCATGACACAAAGGGAAGTTGAACATATGTAGAAAAAAACCCATTTATTTCCTTCTGTTGTTTACACCGTAAGTAATAACTAGGTAAGTGGCAACTATTAATTTTAAGTTAGAACCCATAAGTCTTAGGTCCCAGCAGAATCCTACAGTTCTTAATTTTTTTTTCCCCTGAATGTTTAGTCTTGACTAAATCTTGACTAATATCCTCATTATTTGTTTCCATTTTAATTTCAGCAGTTTTACAAGAAAACGAGGAGGTGGCCTTCCTTTAATCCTCTCATTGTATTTTAGATAAACGCAGTCACCCACAATCACACTGGGAATCTTACCAGGGGAAAAATATTCTTTTCTTCAAATTGGCATTACCTGTGCTCAGGACACTCAAGTTCTACAGCTTTCCACTCGTATGCACAGAAGCCTTGTACCACTTCTCCTTCTAGGAACAAGCCGTAGCAGGATTTAATGGAAAGAGTGCTATTTAACAGGAGGATGAGAATATTAAATCTGAACAAACAAAAATTATAGAATAATCTGTCTAATCTTTTTGTTATTTCTTAAATTTATCACTTTAAATAAGGACAATTTCTCCATCAATCACTTTATTTAATTATTCAGATGACCCCCTGATTCCTGTCCTGTTTTCTCCCAAAAGGCGTCTATCATCCCAGGGAAATAGCATCAAATTTGCAAAGTGTTAAACAATACACAAATTGAAGAATTACTGTATCTATTTTTCAGTCTGAGTAAGAAGGCCTTTAGCTTTGGAGAGACTCTCTCTTAATGTAAACTCTACACAGCAATGGAAAATCTTCTTGTGAATTTCAGTGTTTTGATACTATTTTTACTTGTTAAAGTAGAGTGTTAGTTTATCTGAATATTTTACCTTGGCTTAACTAAATTTATATATGAATAAAACCACAACTTTCTTTTTTGAGCATATATTATGCATCCAGCACTGTCTCCACTATTTTTCCTCAGTCATTTTATTTGTCATTTATCTACAAACAAAACTGACGAATGCACTGATGGTGCCAATTCCTGTCAAAATGCCCCCACAGCTGACCCAGGGGTAACATCTGACCCCCTCACTTACACCCTTCGATTGATGGGACTGTTCATCGTTCCGTGACGATGGTTATTTCAGCTTAGTTCCTTGCCTTCAGGTGCTGTTCCCTCTCGATCCGCACCCTGTCCCCTTTACCTGTTCAATTCCTACCATTTTTAATTTTTTTTTTTAGTTGCCTTTATTTTCTATTGCCTGCAAATAACCTCCCACAACCACTTATCAGACAGTTCCTCTCGGGGCTCAGCTCTGGGTTCTCCGTGAGGAGCCGGAGTCCATGCTTCTCCCAGAAGCCGATCCTCAAATTGAAAATTAGCATCCCTATCCTTTCCGGGCTTCAGCCCTGCCAACGCCTTGGGGTAGGAATCTAGAGCTAACATGTCTGGAGAAAGAACAAAGAGCCCCAACTTATGAAAGAATCAAGCATCATTTCTTGTCAGCCTCTCCTTCTCTCCTCATCCCTATTTTGTGTTGACCCCTTTGTTCTGTGTCCTTGTCACTTTCTTTGTGTTTGGGTCTCTCTGTGTATCCTCGACCTCCTCTGTGGGTCCATCCATTTACTCTCCTGAAGGTCCACCTCACCTGAGCCTCTTTCTTTGCTCACTCTCTCTCCCTCCCCCTAAATTCTTCTTACATATGAGACACCAGGTTACCATTAAGATCCTCAAAACCAGATAAGACATGGTGGACAGTGTTTTTATTAGTGGGCAAAACTCAGCAGCTACCAATAATACATTAAGGCAACATCAAATGCTCTTCATCATTTAGAAACCCAGTTGGACCTCTGGGTTTCTAAACACTGATCTCTTATCTGGGTTTGTTTTTGTTTTTGTTTGTTTGTTTGTTTTTTCTGTTTCTAAGGTTAAGAAGGACTAGTCACCACTTCTGGTTACCTCTTCAGTCCCTCAGTGAGCCCCAGGAGCTGACCCAGATGGAGAGGGGGATTGGCCTGAGGCCTATGGTGACATGACTTAAACATCTTCTGTTTTGGGGGCAGTGAAAGGAGGATTCCCCCTCAAGTGTCTCCTGCATTTTGACAGAGCTGACATCTTACAGGAGACCACCACCTTCCTGATAAAGAACCCAATGGATTAAGAGTGACCAAGCTCCTTTGAGTGAGACATGCAGGCACAATTATCATTCTTCAAACCCAGACATCTGAGAGTGATAACTCTTGTTATTTGGCAATCCTGAGTCTCCTTTTTGACATGTTGGATGAGTGTCTGGATATTTAATGAACACCGGCGAGCCAAGTGCCGTGTTCTAATTTCTGACTCTGTTGTCCTCTGTAAATACACAGACCTTGTTTTACAAACTCCTCTAGACAATTTCCTGATTTCTTAAAAATTTGAAAAATAAAATCTAAACCCAGCCTTCCCTATCAATAATAAGGAAAAGGAATTAAAGATCTATTTTTAAATTGAGCTACAAGCGGGTTTTTTTAGTATCTAAATTTATGCCTTTGCGTGTCATTGTCTTTTAGTTCATGGAGCCATCTCTAAAATTAAAGAAAAACAATGCTAAACTGAGGTCTGTTCAGGTGAAAAATTACTAAGCACCTGCTATGTAGTAGATACTGGTGAAGGTCCTCGGACCTTGGGTGAGGAGAGCCTGGTCCTTGCCCTCAAGAGCCTCTAGGCTTTGCCTGCTTCCACATACCTCACGAGGATTTTGGGGAGATTCAGTGCTTAGTCGATGTGGAATGAGTGTCTCTATGCCTCCTTGTCGCAAACGTCCCAACTCTCAGCTGTTTCTGGATGTAGAGACTCCTGACAGGAGAACGTACAAATCACAAGCCTTCCTCAACTTGGGCTGACTTCCTTCCTCCTGATTTGAGGTTGTTGGCAGAGCTGGCGCTGCCTATGCTCACAGCGTTACTGGAGTAAGTTCATGTATTACACCATCTACATTTAAGGGGCACAACTTGCAGAGGAGTGCCCGCTCCTACAGCTGCATTTAACGCCTTTTTGCCATAGCCAGACAAAACCCCTGTGCCCATCAGCAGCCAGTCTGCATGCCGCCCTGTACCCCTGGCTGACCTTATGCAACCAGGAGTCTGCTTGGTGTCTCCACGGATTTGCACACCCCAGACATTTCCTACAAAAGAAATCATGTGATTGTGGCCTGTAGTGTGGCTTCCTTCCCTTTGCACGGTTTTGTCAGAAATTTACCTGTATTTGGTGGCAGGTGTCCGCAGTCCATTCTGTACGCCCCAAAGTACACCATGCTATGGGTACACTACATCTCTTTAAATCTCCTCCCCCACTATGGTCATCTGGAGTCTTTCCACCTTTGGCTCCTGGCAATACAAAATGGCGCCATACATCAAGTATATAATGGTGCTTTGTTATAATTTATAGAAACGTTCCTATTTATCAAATCTTGCTCCTAAGAATTTATCCTATGTGTCAATTTAAAAGCAATAAGGATGTTTTTGAAAATGTCAATGAGAGTACTGCCTCTTTGGTCAAAATAATAAAAAGACACTAAATATCTAGTAATGAGAAAATAGAAAATAAAAACAGTAAAACATGAAGCCATAAACTTAGAAAGTCATGCATTTGTTATTTATGAAGATTTTTTAGAAGCATAAACATGAGTAGCATATAAATCATAGTTTTACTATCCTTAGACAAGCACACAGGGACCAAGCAAAATTAAAAATAAAGGTTTCGTTGGGGTTGTAAATTCATCAATTATTTCTCAGCCTTTAAAAAAAAGTATTAATTTCTTGGCTGTATGTGTATAAAGTTTCAATTATGTGAGATGAACAAGTTCCAGACAGGTACTGCTCAGCACAGACTATACACTTGCAGATTTGCAGAGGGTAGGTCTCATGTTAGTGTACTTACCAAAATAAAAAAACAAAATTATTAGAAACAGGAAAAAGAAAACCCTAGTATATTTTTCAAATGTTGTGATTAGACAATATAAGAGTATGTGTGTGTGTGTGCGCATGCCTGTGTGCGTGTGTGTGTACTTTTGTGGACCTCATCCAGGGGACATTCTGATTCAGGAGATATTTCTGGGGGAATAGTGTCCTCAGAGATAATGTTCGAGCTCAAATCTCCGGTACCATGGAACACAGTTTTATCTGGAAATAGGGTTGTTGCAAACATAATCAGCTAAGTTAAGGTGAGGTCATGCTAGGGGTGCCTGGGTGGCTCAGTTGGTTAAGAGACCAGCTCTTGATTTCGGCTCAGGTCATGATCTCAGGGTCGTGGGATGGAATCTTGCGTGGGGCTCCGTGCTCAGCCTGGAGTCTATGTGAGATTCTCTCTCCTGCTCTCCCTCCGCCCCTCTTTGTGCTCACACGCATGCTCCCTCTCTAAAATTAAAGGTTACAAAAGAGGTGAGTTTACACAGAGCAGGATGGGCTCCTAATCCAGTGTGATGGGTGTCCTTGTAAGAAGAGGAGAGAGACACATGAAAGGATCGGGGCAATGTGAACACAGAGGCAGACACTGGCCTGACACTCTATCAAGCCAGGGAGTGCCTGGACCCTCAGAAGTCAGAAGGCAAGAGAGGGACCCTTTCCTGGAGGTTGTGGAGGGAGCAGGCCATGTTGGCACGTTCATTTCAGACTTCTTACCTCCGGAATTATGAGAATGGATTTCTGTTGTTTTAAACTACCTAGCTTTTAGTATTTTGTTATAGCAGCCCCAGGAAACTGATTTTATAGCTTTAGGGCTGTTGTAGTACTTAGCACACAGAAGGCTATTGCATACATATGGTGCACCATAGTTGCTAAGAGTGCAAGCAAGCCTCACCTGGCAGCTGAGTGGTGTAGCTAAGAAGCCAGGTTCTGGGGTTCAATGGGCCACTTCCTCCATGTCTAATCTTATGCAGGTCATTTAACTTAATCTGTGATTTTGTTGGTTATCTGTTAAATGCAGAAAACGTCACCATAGATAATAATATCTACCTTCAAAGGATAGTATGGAGATTCAATGAACACTCAGTACCTGGTTCTAACTCAGGGCTCCGTAATGCTATTATTAGTAACTCTTAAAGGTGTAGATCTCACACCTAACATGGGATTATAACAATACCTATCCTGTGAGGGCACATACAGAGTGTTTAGGATTTATGCCAAATTCCATGGTCTCATAAATGCTCATATATTAGCTGTTATGATTCTGTAAGTTGCCCACATACAGTAGGTGTTCAGTAAGTTTGCACTGAACAGGTAGATAAATGAAGTGGTACACGAGTGTGTTATCACTTTATTCATTTCTCATTCCATGAATGACTTCATATTTCTGGCTAATGACTTGTGCGTTTGTTAGAGCTCCAAATGTATTACCTGTTGGAATGTCCTTCCCACTTTATGCAGGACCAATGAACTCAAATTCAAGCTCTGCAATTTTGGGGGTGTATAACTCTTAGATAAATAAATTACTGGCCCTTATCTCCTGTCTTTTTTTCTATAAACTGAGAATATTGTTCTAAATGATCTTTCGGGTCCTTTGTATTTCTAGTTTTAATGATGTCAACATTCTGAAGAGTAGAATCCGAGACTGATTCCTCTTTGTAGACTCACAGTCTTGTGCAGTCTACTCAGAAAACACAATAGCTTAAACAAAAAAATCACTGTAAATGCTCAACAAAAGATTTGAGCTTACAGAAGAAAAAATCATCAAGGTTGCAGATAAATCAATAGAGAGTTTCCAATATGAATATGGAAAGGAAAAAAATGAAGAAAAAATAAACAGAAACTCAGAGCCGTGCGGGACACCATTATGTGTACAAATGCAGATGTAATGGGAGTCCCAGAAGGAAAAGAGAGAGAAAAAGAACAAAAAATTATTTGAAGGAAAAAACAGTTGGATACTTCCCAAATTTAATAGAAAACATTAATCTACAATTCCAAGAACCTCAACGTACTTCAAGATCTCTCTAACATAACGAAATCTCTGTCTACACACATCACAGTCAAACTGTAGAAAGACAAAGTTTTGAAAATAGCATGAGAAAAAGAACTTATCATGCATAAGGGAACCTGAGGAAGATTAACGGTTGACTTCTTATCAGAAGTAATGAAGCTCTGAAGACTTTGCAATGACATGATAAAAATCCTAACAAAACAAAACAAACAAACAAAAAAACCCTGCTGATAAAGAATTGTCTAGCAAAACCTGTAAAGCTGAAGAAGAAATGTTTATTTCTTATAAGTATAAGAAATAAAATAAGAAATAAACATTTCTTAGATAATCGAGGATCTGTAATGATGTTTTCTGAGTTTTCTTCCTGCATTGAACATGTGTGGCTCACGTTAACATATCTTCTTTATTTCTTTGAGAGAGAGAGCGAGAGCATGAGCAGGGGGAGAGGCAGAGGAAGAGGGAGAAGCAGACTCCCCATTGAGTAGAGGACCTTATTGGGGCGGGGGGGCTCGATGCAGGGCTCGATCCCAGGACCCTAGGACCATGACCTAAGCCAAAGGCAGATGCTTAACCGACTGAGCCACCCAGGCACCCCAACATATTCGGTCTTAATCGAGGTATATGGTCTCTTCACTTACATAAGAAAGACATTTTTGGTTGTGAATTATTCCCATTTTATACTTAGCTGCCTAGCTGATATGCATTTCTCAGGGAGCTATGCTCAACAAATCCAAGAGTTCAGGTTTTTTGTGTTTCTTTTTTTTTTGCAAAATTCTGGCTTTTTCCAGTATAACTTTTTTTTTCAAATTTTTATTGAAATTCTAGTTAGTTAACATATAATGTAATATTGGAGTAGAATCCAGGTTTTTTTTTTTAACCATGAGAATTTTAAACAACAATGAATATCATGCTGAAAACACCTGCTAAGAAAGGAATGTTCTGGTTGGTTCTAGCAGTATATTTATAAGTCGATAGGATTGTGTCACCTTCCTTCTGTCTTTTCCTGAAACTGGAGAAAATGCCTTATAGACCTGGTTCTCACTCCCTTCCTCCGGGTTTGCTGGAATGCTGATGTCAAATTCTATACATTGCTGGTGCAACCCTCATCAAAGCCCCTTGGACGGTAAGTGTACATGCTGGAAATGCATGGAGAAAAGGTGCAAAGCCATTAGTGACGGTAATTGTCCATTTAAATTACTCTCACATCAGTGGAAGGACAGACTGCTTCACACTGGCAGAGTATAGGTATATTATAGATTTATGCTCTAGGAGACTAAATTAAAACATTTCTTTTCACTGAAAACTCAAACAAGGCAAGCCCTTTGCATAATGAAGTAAAAATCCCAGTTTTGTTGGTCATTGGGATTACCTTATTCTGGAACACTCCGTGTAATTGAGTTTTTAATTGAAGGCAGTGGAGCAAGTCTGTCGAAATCTATTGAATTGATTCTCACTATGCAGACGCGTCGAGTCCTGCAGCGGTTGAAAGTTCTCCTTTGAGCAGATCCGACTGCAGATAGAGGCCAACTGTGCATATGTCAAACCTTGGACGCTTTCTCAAGTATTTTTCATAAATATATCACAACCTCTCCTGAACAAGCAATAACGCAAGCACGCTCACCTTGTGTTAAGTAATTAGTTCTAAAACTGAAAATCACAAGAGTCAACTTTTCTAATGGAGTAACTAAAAATATAAAGTATAATTACTCTGATAGAAACAGACCACAAATATGGGACATTCATGTAAAGTAAAATGGAGGAGAGACCAAAAGATCAAATCTCAAGGATGATGGCCGGGAGCTTCCAGGAACACCCTGAAACCAAATAAAACAAAAACCGAGAGATCCAAAGAGGGAAGGCACCTGCTTACTGAACCCCTGAATGTCAATGTTCCTGAAGTCAAATCCGTCCCTCCTCAACTTCTAAATTAGGTAAACATACATTCTCTTTTGCCCATGAACTGGCCTGAGTTTTGTTTCTGTTATTTTCAGTCAAAGACATCTGACCTAAAACTAGCATATCTGTCACATTTCTGGCTGTATATATGATAGGCATATGTTTAGAATGTTGAACTTCTTTCTATCAGTGGAATTTTGTATAGTATACAAAATTATTTTGTAATATTTTGTACTACAAAAATATTTTGTATTTTGTAAAGTCATATAAGATGCCTTTCTTGTGTTTATTTTAATGTAGAAAAAAGCAGCCATATTAAATAGTGAACATCACACATTTTTATAAAATTTAAGAAGACCATGGATAGAACTGGAGGGGATTAGGTCCAATGAAGTAAGTCAAGCAGAGAAAGACAATTATCATATGGTTTCACACATATGTGGAACATAAGAAATAGCACGGAGGACCATAGGGGAAGGGAGGGAAATCCAGAGGGAGAGAAGTCACAGAGAGAGATGAACCATGAGAGACTATGGACCTCGAGAAACACTCTGGGGGTTTCAGAGGGGAGGAGGGTGGTGGGAGCAGGTAACAGGGTGATGGGTATAGGAGAGGGCACGTGCTGTGATGAGTCTGGTGTTACACTTAACTGATGAATCATTGAGCACTACATCAAAACCTAATTATGTACTATACAGTGGTTAACTGAATGTAATAATAAAAAAATAAATAAAAATTTTAAAAAAGAAGGCCAGATCACTTGTAAATGCTATGATTATGGAACGCTAATTTAATATGATAGAATGAGATAGGAAACAACAGATGTTCATAACCACTGGAAAGAATATATACCATTCTCTGTGCTAAGTGAAATAAGGCAAGCAGAGGAAGGCAAATACCATATGATTGCACCTATATGTTGAACTTGAAAAAAACAAATAAAACAGATAAACAAACAGAAACAGACCCATAAGTAAAAAGAACAAATTGGGGGTTGCCAGAGGGGAGGAGGTCAGGATGATGGACGAAATGGGTGAAGAAGAGTGGGAGATACAGGCTCCCAGTTATGGAGTGAATAAGTCCCTGGGACGAAAGGTGTAGCATGGGGAGTGGAGTTGGGGGACTGTGAAAGCCTTGTGTCGTGACAGATGGCAGCTTCACGTGTGGGGACACAGCATGACGCATAGACTTGTCAACCACTATGTTGTACCCCTGAAACTAATGTACATTGGGTATCAACTATAGTTCAATTTAAAAAAAAAGAAAATATGACCTCCTAATTTACACAAATAATTCATATAACTAGGAAAAAATTCAAGTCAGTCAATGAATGTCTTTCTTGAAACTGAGATGCATTTTACAATCAATAAGTCTATGTAAGGGGACAACTTTTCAATCACTCCCTCGTTCCTGTTCCTTTACATCTATTCTTAACTTTGTACTGCTCTGGTCAGTACAATGATTTTGATGTCTTCAATATCAAGAAACTTGAAGGCCCTGGAGCAGTGGTTTTGGCGATCTAACATATGTGACCGGCGAGGCTGAAAACAACAGACAGCATTGCAACATGAGGACTTGGGGAAGGTGATGAGCATAGGCAAGCATGGTGGGAGGCGGGCAGATGCTGACCACTAGCCATGTGCCTGGCCATTAGATCCGGATCTTACCTGCCATATCCTACTCCCTTCTCTTAACAGCATCATCAGATTGGTGTCATTATTGTTCTTATTAACACCAATTTTATAAATGAACTAAGTGGAGCTCAGGGCATCTAAGTGGTCTGTGAGTTTGCAGACCTCATGAATAGCAGAACGAGTGCTCAAATTCAAGTCTCCGTGACCCCAGGATGCGCAGGACCAGCACTGGGGTTAGACTCTGGTCAGCCTTAGTTTCACATATAGGCTCCGCTGTGTGACAGTGGGCAGGTCGCTAACTTCTCTGTGTCTGTTTTATTAAGGCAATGGTAATAACAACACAAAGTCTAAGAAATTAGTACAGGAAAAATGCTTAGAGTGATGCCCAGAACAATCTAACAGTTTTCAAGGTATGAACTATGGTTATTGTTCTGTGTTAACATGCCTGGAATTTAGCAGGTTTTCCACCAATAGTGGTGATGTTATTGGTGGTGGTAGGATCGTCTAAAAAATCTGATATAATATAATAATAGCAATTGCTAAATTTTATTTTTATAAAAATAAAGGTTTTTTAGAAAAAGTGTTTTGGAACTTGTTTTTTAAAAAAGAAAAATCAATGTGTATGCAGATTAAATGACTTAGGTTTACATTATTCCAATGCATTAATTTAACATCTATTAAAAAATAACCTAGCACAAAATCGTAAATTATCTGCGATGGAATGAAAAACCAATAGAAAGCAATTTTTAAAAATTCCTTACATTGATTCTAAATAATTTTAAACATTGATTCAACTAGACATAATGATTTTTATTCACTGTTTCATATAGAGTAATTGGAGCACAGTGTTACCTCATTTACTATCACTTACATGACTAAGGGGTTCCATGTCCAAGTAAGTAGGTATCTAGATTTTTATGATGCTATTTTGCAAACTTTATTGTTGTTTTATTCATAGCCTCAATATGATTACAATTTGTTTAAACCCAATAATGCTTTAAAATAATTGTCCTTAAATGTATTGCTAAATAGGATAATCAACTGTTCATTAGAGTTGCAATCATTTATATTACACTTGACATTGTAATATTTCACAGACTCACTTTAATTTTTTAAAGAATTGCCATTTGTACTTTCCTTGAATATTTCCCTTGGATGACCCATTCATAACCTCTAACACAGGTCTTCAAAGGGAAAAGACAAAAACAATTCAGTTAGACAGTAATGGGGCATTCTGTGACATTGGCTAAAACACAGAGCTGCTGTCAAAAACATTGTTTTCCTGTAAGAAAGAAGGCGATTACCTTGTTGGGAAGATAAAATTATGCCAACAATAATATTTTTCATAAAATCATACCACTTAATTCTTTAAGTAAGCTAGAATGATTTCAGCTAAGATACCAGAAAAACCCTAGGGTCCCCTTACATTTCCATATACCAAATCTTGAATTAAAACTTCAGGTACAAATTGCCTTGACTGGAACTGATTTCATGTGACTGGCAGACTGAAACATCTAACTGCAACCTCTGAGCTAGCCCCTGAACATCCACAGTGATCAAAATCAGCTCTACGACACATACGAAATGCTTCCGAAGTTCAAAATCTGCAAAGCGAAAACATTTTTAAAGCATTTTCAAATTGTTTATCCCACTCAAAAACATATGAAAACATTAAAATTGCTTCATGTACCGGCAATTGATTGCTGGAGTCCTGGAAACACAACTTAAAGATCCAGTAAGAAGGCTCAATTGTCATATTCTTTCTATAGATGAAGGAGGTTGAGTGACTTGTTCAGAAAGATAGAGTTCTTAGAACTAGGATTCATGGGTTTTGTTTTGTTTTTGTTTTTGTTTTTTTAACCCTAAAGGGGCTCCTGGGGGGCTAAGTTATTAAGGTCTGCCTCCAGCTCAGGTCATGATTCCAGGGTCCTGGGATGTCCCCACATCCAGCTCCCTGCTCAGCAGGGAGTCTGCTTTCTCCCTCTGCCCCTGCCCCTGCTCCTGCTCTCTCTCTTTCACGTGCACTCTCTCTCTAATAAAAGAAATAACACATAGTATATATATATATATATATACACATATATATATATACATATATATATATACCCAACAAATGTGAAGTAGAAGCAAGATCAAGAGAACAAAGGTGCCGCTCAGAGAAGCTAAAGTTCCTGCCTGGAATGATTGCCGAGGCTCAATATCACAGTGTTACAAAGGGGCTTCCTGATAGTCCAGGGGACAGGGATCTGTACTCAGACACACCAGACTCGACATGCTAGGAACCAAACACAGGGCATCCTGAAAACAGCAAGACACAAACAACTCATTATGCATGAGGGAAGTGCAGTAAAGTGAACAGGTCACTTCTCATCAACAAGAGTAGAAACCAGAAGACAGGAATGGTGTATTTGAAGAACTGAAAGGAAAAAAGAAAAAAACAAAAACCTCAAGACAAGAATCTTATATCACATAAGATTATTTTTCAAAAGTGAAGGGGAAATAAAGTCATTTTCTGATAAATAAAAACTGATTCACAGTAATGTGAATCCATAGGGAGGAAAAAGACCATTGGTAAAGAAAATTATGTAAATAATTATACAAGACAATATAATTGCACATTTATTCTCCCTTCTTCCGTTAACAAATTTAAAAAATATATATATATATATCTGTGGTGCCTGGGTGGTTCAGTGTATTGAGCAACTGATTCTTGATTTTGGCTCAGGTCATGATCTCAGGGTCGTGAGATCGAGCCCTGCCTGGGGCTCTGCATTGCTGAGTGGCAGGGAACCTGCTTGATATTCTCTCTCTCTCTCTTCCTCTGCCCTTCCCCTTGCTTGCATGCCTGCTCTCTTTGTCTCTCTCTCAATAAATAAATAAGAAGTATACATTATATATGTATTAGTGAGACTATAAAATATAAACTGTAACTTTAATACATGTGACAATGGTAAAAAGGAGGAAGGTGAGAACAAGTGAGAACAAGGTTGTATCGCAATGAGGAAATAATACTAGTAGGTAACTTAGATACACATTAAGAAATGAAAAGAAATGGTAAATAGAAGGTTAATACAACAAACTCTGGAAATATATACTTGCTCTCTCCTCCTCTTAACTTTATTAAATTTTATAGAATTATAAGCAATAATTATAAAAATGTGTCCATTATCATAATATGTTGTTATGTGCATAACAACAAGGGCTATATAGGATCAAAATATTTATCTCACTGGAGTTAATTTAGTTGAAATTAACTTAAAAGCATAGAGTTGAAAATCATTAAAAGAAATAATATTTTAAAACAAAAAATGCTTCTAATGCTAAAGAAGTTGATAAATGAGGAACAGAACATAAAGGACATAATACAAAAAGGAAAAGAGAACAAAAGAGACAGTGTAAATTCAACCTTCTCCATAATATTAAATATGAATGAATTAAACAACCCAATTGAATGACAGAGATTTTCAGATTGGACTAAAAAAAAAAAACAAGATCCAACTTATATGCTCTCTATAGTAGAAATTCTTAAGATTGAGTATACAAGTAGATGGAAAACAAAAGGATAGGAAAAGGTATACTAGCCACATAGCAAACTGTAAAAAACTGCAATGTCTAGGTTAACATCAGATAAAATAAATTTCAAAGCAAGACATTTCATTAGAGATAAGGGGAATATGTTATAATGAGAAAGGAATAAATCCTTCACAGAGATATAACAATGATAAATATATAGACACCTAGAATCCAAAGCCCAAAATATATGAAGGAAAACTTGACGGAATTCAAGGGAGAAGTAGACAGTTCAACGATAATGGGTAGGGACTATCAAAGTCTCACTTTCAGTCACGGGGAACAACTTACCAGAGGATCAACAAAGGAACAAACCGACTAGAGCTAACACACATCTGCAGAGCCCTGCACCAGACTCCAATGGAGTATGCTTTCTCCCAACACACACACACGAAACACTGTCCAAGGTGGGCCATCTGGTCAGCCATAAAAAAAGTCTCAATAAGCTTCTAAAAGCTGAAATCATACAGAGTATGCTCTCTGGCAACAATGAAGCTAAATTAAAAATCAATCATCAACAGAAACTTGGAACATTCACAAATGAGTGGAAGTTAAACCAGATATTCTTGAATAACAAAAGGATCAAATTAAGAATCACGAGGAATATTAGGAAATACTTTAAGATGCCTGAAAACAAAAATACAACATACCTAAATGTATGGGAGGCCACTAAAGCAGTGCTTACAGGAAAATTGATAGTTATTAATGACTACATTAAAAAAGAAAAAAAATCAATAACCTAAATTTCTGCCTTGATAAATGAGAAAAATAAACTGAGCCCCAAACCAGAAGATAGAAAAAAAACAACAAAGAATAGTGTGGAAATAAAATTTAAAAAAGAGTAAAAAAGACAAAGTCAACAAAATTAAAACTAAAATTAAATCAAAAAATTGAAATTGAAAGCTTTTTCTGTCAGATTAACAAAATGAACAAAACTTTGGCTAGACCAGCTGAAGCATCGGCTGAAATCAGCAACGATAGAGACATATTACAACTGATCTTACAGATCTTACATGAAGTAAGACTCACAAGGGAGTGCTCAGAACAGCTACATGCCAACAAAGTAGTTAAACTTAGATCCAATGGAAAACTTCCTGGAAACACACAAACCACTCAGACAGACTGACGCAAAAGAAATACAAAGTCGGAATGGACCTGCAACAAATGAAGAACTTGGTCTGTAAGTAAAACACACTGAGGCGATCTCACCGTAAGCCCCACGGCTGGTGTGGCACCTCACAGCTAGGAGGGAACGCAATACCCAGAGTTCTCCCTCAAGGGTGAGGGGTCCAACCCCACGCTGGGCAACCTGACCTGTAAAGACTGGTACCCAAACCACCTGACTTCGATGAATAGCGGGGCTTGTGCCCATGAGACCTTCAGGGCTATGGTGGACCAGAAAAATGGCTCTTAACATGCTAGCCCACGGACTCAGCCAGTCCAGGAACCTGGGCAGCTCTTCGAAAAGCACCCGGGTTTTCTGTGAAAGGGACACATTTGCTATTTTTAGAATGTGAGTCTGAGGGCCAGGTACCTGCTAGAAGAAAACTCTGTAGGGACAGAGCTTGTAGCACATCTTCTGCTTTCCCTCTGCTTCTCTGAAGCCAGTGGGTACCATCTTTTTTGCTTTTCCAGGGGGGCTATCATTACACTCCAGGTGGTGGGTATAATCTTCTCACCTTGCTCAAGCTTGACAGCCAACATCTTTCTTTTTCTCTTTTTAAAACTGTTTTTATCTCTTTTCACTTTTGTCTTTTTTTTCTTTTCTTCTTCTTTTTCCAGAGAGTGCCATGTCTGTGTTCCTTCTCTTCTTGCTCAGCCAGTAGGTCCGTTTTTGTGCTCTTCCCCTGCTGTGCAGTATCTTCCAGAAAGAAGATTTTACAGACATCTGGTGCCCTAGTGTTTATGTCCAGTGACCTAGTTTTTGTGACTGCTACCTCAGGGTCACCCCTACATTACCTGGCTCTGAAGGGCAGGGAGCTTGTGCTTCTGGGTCCCATGGGACTGCAACAATGAAAGACAGTTCTGGGCAGACTCTCAGTGCTCTGCTCAGATAGACAAAACACACCCCCCGCCTTTTGGAGAAAGGGGTTTATTTGCTTGTCCACAAGTTTTAGCCTCAGGAGCAAGCTTCTGTCATACTTACAGAAGTCTAAGGAGGTGTGTCCAAGGGAATGGAAGCTAGTGAACACCATCTTTTCAGTCTCCCCTTGAGAAAGGCATTTTCTAGAAGAGTTCAAACCCTTAATCTGATGCCCTGATTTTTGCAAAAGCATCAGGTGGGTGCTTCAGTGGAAAATGCAGGATGTCACTCACATCTCAATAAGAAGATAAGTAAGCAGAGGTGTGATCAAGGTAATGGGAACAACAGAGACAGGAGGAAGAGAGAACGCACAAGGAAATGTCTGAATTAATAATTGTCGAGAATTTCTCCAAGTTCATAATAAACCTGGAGCTCCAGATCCAAGAAGCTCAGAGAACACCGAGCAAAGCAGGCACCCAGAGCTCCATATGCAGGCACACTGGATTTGAAAGGCAGAAAATCACAGAGAAAGAAAAAACCTTTAAGGAAATAAGAGGGGAAAAAACTAATTATGTACAGAGAAGCAAGGGAAGAATCGTGTTGGACCTTTTCTTTAGAAATTGTGCAAGCAAGAAGAAAAAAGTGAAATATTTAAAGTGTTGAAAGGAAAAATAAAAACAGAAACAAAAAGTCACCAACCTGGAATATTGTATCCAGCAAACTGATGCTTTAAAGGTATAGGAAAAATACTTTCTCCTGCAATTGAAAATCAAGGATATTATTATTTTTTTGCCAGTGGACCTGCCTTGCATGAAATATTAAAAGAAATTCTTTAGGAAGAAGGAAAATATTGGTCAGAAACTTGGATCTGCATAAATAAAGGAAAGATTCTAGAGAAGGAAATACAGATAAAATATCTTATTTCTCTTATTCTTTTTAAATATTTTTATTTTGATTTTTAAAGATTTTATTAATTTATTTGAGAGAGAGAGAGAGCATGAGTGGGGGAAAGGGCAGAGGGAGAGGGAGAAGCAAGCTCCCTGCTGAGCAGGGAGCCCACAGTGGGGCTTGATCCCAGGACCCTGGGATCATGACCTGAGCCGAAGGCAGAGGCTTCACGGACTGAGCCACCCAGGCGCCCCTGACTTACCTGTTTTATTGAGGCTTCTGTAGACGAAGGTATCAGAAAAACACCCCTCTCAGTTGGTATAAAAGATCTTTATTTCCTCGGCCACTTCCTTCTGTGGGAATTTCTCTAACCGTAAGTCATCAGGGATATTCTACTTACCATCTGAAACTTGAGGTAGGAGAAACTCATCCTGGAGAAAATGGTATTTGCTCCTTAGATTTTTCCATGAGGGAGAGGTTGACTCCAACTGGCATCTAGATGTAAGAGTTTACCCTGGAGGACAAACACAGCCTGTGGAGGGAGGGGCGTCACTGTAAGCCAGCTTTATCTCATCTTGCCGTCTTCATGCTCTTTTACTGCGCCAATGGGCCTTTCTCATCGCCTACGGATGTCGTAGACAGAAGCCGGCACTGTGTTCCACAGTTCAGGTCCTACGAATCCGATGCAGCCCCGCTGAACTCTAGTCTCAAACCCAGGTCCACCCTCTCTCCTCCCACGGGCTGGGGCGGGGCGTCAGACGTGTGGCTCATGCCCCGTTAGTGCACAGCTGGGCGGTCTGCTCACTCACATTTCCTCTGACTCAAACACTGTGAGAGTGGGGGCATTTTGAGATCCCACTGGCGTGGGTCTGGACTCTGGTTTTCTCTGGGAGGAGAGCACACGATGGTCTCCAGGATCCCTCAGATGATCCCAAACCCCAACCCAATTCATACGAATTCCATCGGGCTTCTGTTAAAAGTACTCCCCCGATTCTCTCTAAGTCAGGGACTTCTTACTCTAAAAAACTTGCGAATTTCTCTTAAACCAAAATTTTGTAGATAACTGAAAATACAGCCAGAGTTAAATGTCCTTGTGTTGCAGTTACAGGACAGGCAGTCCCGCTGGAGCAAAGGGAAGGAACACTGGACCAAGTGTCATCCCGCGTTGAAATGTGGTAACGACAGGTCAACAAACATTCAAGCATGAAAGTCCTACATGTGTACGTACACACCTTCACATATCTGTACGTACACACGTGTCTCTGCATGTGTACACACAGTCATGCTTGAATGGTACACATGCTTCAAGATAGGCGATCACAGCCAATGGCTTCCTCAAGCAAGAGCTCAAGAGACTGATACACTGATATAAAGTCTGTTCACTGAAGAACTGCCATGACTTCAGATTTTTATATGCAAAAGCCTTGTCCCCAAGCCCCATAATTACCATACATGACAATAGCTGCCTTCCTCTGCCAGCACCTGTGCTGCCAGCATCCCCTGATGGCACTGGAACAGGTACAATAGACCTTCCCCACCCTTGCTCAGTCCCATGGTTGCTCAGGACTGGCCCAGCTCAGTGAGGCTTGGTGCATTCATTCTGTTCTCTCCATAAAATAACACACGGTCAAAGTCCTTTGTGGAATTGCGATTATCCCCCAAATTTGTTGACCTAATCTCCAGTATCTCAGAGAGTGACCTTGGAAATAGGGTATTGTAGATAGAGTTAAGGTGAGTTCATGTGGGGGTAGCAGGGCTCCCTAATCCAATATGACTGGGGTCCTGATAGAGAGAGGATTTGGATACAGAGACGGATATGCACACGGGGAGAATGTCATGTGACCTTGCAGGCAGAGATTGGGGTGACACGTCTACAAACCAAGGGGCACCAAAGATTGCTAACAAACCACCAGGATCTAGGAGAGACACCTGACATAGATTTCCTCTAGCAGACTCAGAGGGAAACAGCATTGCTGACAACGGGATCTTGGACTTCTAGCTTCCAGAACTCTGAGAAGGTAAGGTAAGTTTATTTTTACTTGCCTCCTTTTTTTAGCAAGCTAGGTATCTAGCTAGAGACAAGATAAGGACCAAGGTGTCAGCATGATCCTGCTGGGGTGTGTAAGGGGGAAATGGCTGGGTTTCAGGCTTGCCTCTGAAGTAGGATTGTGTGCAGGAAAAGGGGAAAAAGAGAGCATATTGGATTTATCCTTTTCTCTATATTGAGTTCATATTATCAGTATTACACTTCAGATTCCATTATGTTTTAAAAATACATAATTATCATATTTGCATGATAAACAAAGTCTATTGAAAATGGGTGCAGGACAGTCCTTATGTTGAGAAGTGTATTTGAAGAACATGCTTTCCTCCTTATTGAGAGAAATGTTAAGCTGCGAAATATTCAAGCTATTCTGAAGAAGTAAACAAGCTTCCTGACCTAATGATTTGCCTCAATTTTCCACTTTAGTTGCAGGGCTGAAATTTTCATTGCCAAAAGGTATATATGTTTCAGTTGTTAAGAAGAAAACCACAGGCCCCAAATGATGTCACTTCCGTTAAGGACCCACGTCCCTCAGTGGAGTCTTACAACCTCACCTCAGCACAGTATCACCACTACCCTCCCCCTCCCACGCCCTGCCCTTTCACCAACCAGACTGGAATTTCCTGGTCAGCACTAGGAGGTAATCCCTCCTAGGCCCCTTCTGTTCCCCTTGGAGGCTGAGCTCCCCAGAAACAATGCATTCCTTGCTAATAAATTCCTTTTTTTCACCCTCTCTTTGCCTGCAAAAACCTCCGGGTCTGCAGAATTCTGTGGAACTCTCTTCTACTTGCTCCCAATGGGGGATGGGAACGCTGTCCTAGTCATGAATCATTTAACAAAGTTAACTGGTGCTTTACATTTACTCAGCGTAATTTTGCCTTTTTAACACAAGTGTTTAGGTATTTGTTGACAACTGATCATTCCTATGCTTATTTTTAAGTGCCTGAGAAGTTTTTAATGTCAACCTTAAAAGCTTCATTTGTTGGCTTTTAATTCTATAGCAAAATTTCAAAAATAAAACAAAGGAAAAAAACCCCTGAAGTTACTGAAATAACACAGTGGTTTTCTTGCATTTAATAATAAAGTGCAGAAACAACATTCTTAAAAACTCTCCACTAACCTAAGACAATTTGATCACAAATGAAAAAGAAAAATTAGAATCGCTAATTTAAAATGGGCTTTGTTTTAACAGGAATATCATTCATCAGTGTAAGTTCCAGTCAGTGCCTTTACATTCTGTTATTTGAAAATAGCCTAAGAAATGCATGTTTACCAGTTTATCAAAGTTCAGCATTATATGGATGAAAATGCCAATGCACATATTCTTTGCCAAGAATGAGAAATGCACCTTTTAGCTTTTAAATTACACTTTAAAAAAACACGAATATATATTGAGGAAAGATTCATTGCCTGGTAGGTCAAGTATTAATTCCTTTAGATATGCTGCTTCCTTCTAGCTATACATCCTCTTGGAAAATCCACTTTGATGTTTATCACTGGACAACAGCTGCCACTTTAAAGATTTTTTTTTATTAAATTAGTAAACAGAGTATATAACGTCCTTGCACTTCAAAGATGTACTCCTGAAACAGCAAGCAATATTTCTGAAATGACAAGTGAACAGATATTATATTGCATTCAGCCATAAACAACTCCACAGTTCAAATAAAATCTACCCTATAAATTTTGTATTAAAATTGAGTGTCTTGGAAATTTATATTTTCCCCAGAATAACTAAGGGCATTTTCTTCTGTTTTTATGATTGAGAGTTATATTAATTGTACATGGATTATGAATTTTCAGGTTTGTACAATAATATCAAAACTCTGTCTAAAAATCTTATTGAAGGTATTGTCACCTAAGGCTCTCTGTTTTTTGAGGTGGACATAAACTATCAGCTGGTATTGGATGTCTGTGTTGTGCAAGTGAGTGATTTGTTTCTAGGCTGAGTAAAAGGAATCAGCAGAGAGAGAGGGATGAGATATGTGATATCTGGGATAACGGATGGGGCAAACAGGAGGAAACGATGAAGAGAACTGTGTGTGGAAAAGGCAGGCATCGCTGGAGATCTCCCTTAGGAAGAGGAGCTCCTGCAAAAAGGGACCAGAGAGCATTTCAAAGTTGGAAGAATGGTGTTTGCGGAAACACTTTCAGGTCTGTGCTCATCTTAGGACATCTGGGAGCAAGGAAGGTCATGAGTTGGAGGGTATGAAGTTGATGTTATTGGAATTACTAGGGAATTTAAAAAGAAAGAAAAACACAACGGAGACTGACTTCCATACACTGAGCAAAACTGTGGCAACAGGAATACTAGAAATTATAAATTTGCAGAGGACTGAATTTGCTGCAGTTGATATCTTTTGGCATATGGGTTTGGCATTACCAGAACCCTAGAGAGGAGAGACATGGGGTCATTTAGGTTCCTATCACTGTTGTGATAGAAACAGCCAGAAGTCAGCAGATGAAGGACCCTAGGTAAGACGGGCATCACTACCGAAGTCCTGGCTGGAGATCATTGCAGTGGATGGAGAAGCCCAGAAGAGTGGAGAGACCCCCAAAGGCACCGGTCAGAAGAGCCTGGAGGCAGTTTAACAGAAACAATTGGAAAGGGGACAGGAAGCTTCTGCCCACAAGAGCCCTCTCCAGTGTTGATGAGATTAAGGTGGTTCAGCCTGAGTTTGGAATGAAGTGTACATCGAGGTTACTGAGTTAAACCCTAATGAGGACTATGCTATTTTAACTGAAAGCTTTCCTCTATACAATTTAACCTAGCTGTGTACCTTACCCTTGAGTTTTGAAAATTTTCATTTTCTTACTTACTTAATATGCTTCAGAACTCACAGGAGGCGGATGTCCCCTGCGGCGATGTCTCTCAATCATGCCAAAGCCACGGCTCCGTTCTGGTTATTTCCTCTTTGCTAATCCTACTCTTCGGGCTGGGCATTCCCTCCTGGGGGGAGAGAATATTACAGATGTGTCTTGTGTCTAAGGAGCATAAAGCGAGGCACAAAGGTCTCTCATTCAAGCTGCATTAACATAATCGGACTTCATTCATGAACCGCAAGGACCATCTTTCAAAAGGTTCTGTGTTCATGAATCTGTCCCTTTATTATTATTTTTCCCAAACCAGCTCCATTTTTAAGTTAACTGTGGGAATGGAGTGTGCCTACAGCAGCAGATATCAACCTTTCTCTGTGGTCCTTCTGATGCCTCGTTAGGTTGATGGTCATGAGCAGCAGGGACGGCCGGTTTATTCTGGGAGATGACTCATCGCTATTTGGGTTCTGATCATCCTCTTATGTTCACAACGTTTGACAAGCACATTTCAGTGAAGAAAAACAATAACGAGCTTTTATTAATGGAGTGTTGATTAGTGGTGTGTGCAAACAACGGCAGCCCAGTCATTTCAGGTGTGTGACGACCCTCAAAGCCAAAGTCAATGTTAGCTAATCACGAAGGCTCCTTCCCCAGGAGCCATAACTCTTATGTTCCCTTTAACTATTAATACAGTTACTTAAACTGTTCTGCTCTACCCCATGCCCAAAGGTATAAAACAGTCTATCCGATAGTTTAATACACAATCCTTCACTGATATTCAGAACTCCTGGAAGAGCAGAACATGGAGTCCTGCCAGCCCCCACAACCTTGTCATTCCCTGTAGCTGCTCTACATAAAAAATTAAGTAGCCTTTTAAAAATGCAGCAGTGTGCCGCCATGCCTTCCTGAGATGCATTATTTCCCTTTCCCAGGGAGGACTGGAGCAAATTTCCAATAAATCAAAAAGTTGGGACAAACCAAATGTATGTAGCCCTCATTCTGTTTCATTATAACGTTCCAGATCTTTCTTGTTCCAAGGAAGCCACTTAGACACAGAGAGAGGGTGTGGTCCCTGCCTGTAGCTTGAATACCGAGTGTCCCTTACGCTGGGAGTCGGACTAAAGAGGACTGTACGCTAAACAGAATCAGTTTCAGTAAATCATATTATATGATGGGGGAGCTTAACCGCTTCCTTAGATGCTCACATTTGTTTTCATAAAGGTCGAAGCACTGTTTGGGGTTTTAAATATATATATATTTAATATATATATAATATATATTAAATATATATATTCCAATAATGATATCCTTATCATTTATATATCTATCTATCTGTATAGATATCTGTATATCTGTATAGATAGATAGTATATCTATCTGATATCTGTATAGATAGATAGATATTCTGATAAGGATATCCTTATTGTTTCCTATTTTGTACGTCTGGTCTTGTCCCTATTTTCTTAATCAAGTTGGCTGGTAATTTGTCTTTTTATAAATATTTCCAAAGCCCAGCATGTCTCATTAATCAAGTCTGCTGTTTTATATTCTCCACATCACTAATTGTTTTTACTTTTATTTCCTCCCTCATGCTTTCTTCTGGTTTATTTTGTTGTTGTCTTTGTCTAATTTTTTTTGAGCTGGGAATTTAATTCATTAACTTTAATTATGTAAATGCTCACGCTGATAAGGTTAGTGCTCCTAACTTCCCCCGATCATTGCTTTCTGGGGTGTGGTGCTCTCATCATTTTAGTTTTAGAAAATTCTGTAACTTCATCTTTAATTTCCTCTTTCACCCAAGGGTTGTCTGGTAGGTTTATTAATTTCCAAGTGGAAAAGGCCTTTGTATTTTAATTTCCAGTTTTATTGCGGATCAGAATGTGCGGGTGTTTTCTATATGATCTCACACACGCATGTGCGCACATAGACACACACGCCCCAGACGCACGTGAGAAATGAGAGTAACTGAGAGGTCAGGGTGCACATTAATACATGTCCGTGAGATGTGTTGTACTGACAATGTTCGTCAGGTTTCTGACCTCCTACAAGTTGTTTGCTCCCTTGGTCTGCCTTCTTCTGCTAGACGAATGGTCACGTCTATTAGCATGCGTCCAGCCATATTTCCTTCCATCTGCTGAAGCGGTTGCTTCATAATGCCGTACAGTATTGTATTATATTTATATAAATGCTGTGGTGTGTTGTATTTGCTGTGTTACTTGGCTCATAAGCATTTACTTACATTATACTTGGTGGATGGTGGCTTTGGGATGAGAACATATGCTTCTGGATTACAGTTCATGCTTTTTGGCTTAAACTTACTTTGTCTGAGTCAGGATAACTGCTCTCCTTGAGTTTCCATTTATTTTGTACAACTTTGTCCACTTCTTTGTTTTTGGTCCCTTTGAATCGTTTCTTTCAAGTTTGTCTCTTGTATGGACCAGCTAATCGAGTCTTTCTGGATAAGCCAGATTGAAAATATCTCTTTTCCTTTCCATGGGTGAGTTAACTCCATCTACCTTTACTGAGATGACTGACATATTCAGTCTTATCTTTATCATAATATTTTACAATTTTGTGTATCTTGTTATATTTTTTATGTTCTTTCTCTACCAAAGGTAATTGCCTTTTCTTTTGATTCTAACCAACTCTCTTTTCATTACTTCTTCATTTTTGTCCATGTCTGTCCTTTTTTTTTAAAAGATTTTATTTATTTATCTGACAAAGAGAGACACACAGCGAGAGAAGGAGCAGAAGCAGGGGGAGTGGGAGAGGGAGAAGCAGGCTTCCTGCCAAGCAGGGAGCCTGATGCAGGGCTCCATCCCAGGAGGCTGGGACCATTACCTGAGCTGAAGGCAGATGCTTAACGACGGAGCCACCAGGTACCCCATGCCTGTTCTGTTTTTCAATTCCTAATTCAAGCTTCTTTTTTCAACACACTCAGATGTTTCTTTTTTTTTTTTTTTAAGATTTTATTTATTTATTTGTTACAGAGAGAGAGAGAGCGAGCACAGGCAGACAGAGAGGCAGGCAGAGGCAGAGGGAGAAGCAGGCTCCCTGCCGAGCAAGGAGCCCAATGTGGGACTCGATCCCAGGACGCTGGGATCATGACCTGAGCCGAAGGCAGCCGCTTAACTAACTGAGCCACCCAGGCGTCCCCACTCAGATGTTTCTTTGCATATGTTTATTTCCATGAAGATTGTTGTCTTAGAGTTTTACTCTTCCCACTATTATTTCTGTGAGGAGAGTTTTCTTCAGTTGGTTTGTGTTGAATTTTGTTTTCTAAGACCTGACAATAATACCATTTTTTCCTGGTTAATTCTGTAGCTTCGGGATATTTTACCAGACTCTTAGTTTACAGGCTTGCCTATCTGCCAGTGTAGCCACGTCGAGACACTCCAGTGGGTTATTTGTTGCTGTTTTTCATGGGAAAAAATACCGCATGTCCTTTTTTTTCTCTGACTCTCTTCTGTTCTGTGGAACTCTGCATACGCCCCTCTAGCTTGGTGCCCTTTTCCACCCAGTGCTGCACCGAGCTTTCTCCTTCCAGTCTGCCTTTCCTCTCCCCACGGCAGCTCTGTGTCTCGAGGAGCGCCTCTTCCACAGCAGGTACCGCCATCTCTTCTGGGAGGTCCATGGACTGACCTACCCAGACATGTCTTAGTACTCTTGTACATAATGCAAACCTGCTCTTTCTGGCAATAGTTTCAAATCACACGTCATCTTCTGATAGCTTTCTTTTTCTCTTTTTCAGAATTTATTTTTATTCCGTTTTTGCTCATCAAAAAGCCCTTTATGTGGCCTTGTTAAATTCAGGGGTAAGGGGAAAACATGAGAAACGACAGATTGAAATTTATTGATTTTTTTTCCTGTTTACTTAAAGATATTTTGAAGTTTGGTCAAGTTATTCTGAGGACCTGGTTTTCATGTCGTTGTATCCCCCCTTCTGTTCCACAGGACCTTTGGAGAAAACACGAGAGACAGGAATGCCGCGTGTTATTGCTTTTTCCCGCTGCTTTGTTACTCCTTTTCATACTGTTCCACAGAGGCCACGGGTCTGCACCTTTCCTTAGAAATCCTTTTTTCTCTCCGTTTTCCACATCAAATAATTTCTACCAACCTATTCTACATGCACTGTCGCTTTTCTGGAATCATCTCCATTCCAGTGTCAAGGCCAGCCGTTGACAACTTTTAAAGATATTGTATGTTTACTTAAGAAATTGGATTTTTTAGTTTCAGAATTTTTATTTATACTTTTTCATGTTTTTTCCCTCTGAAAACATTTCTTATATATTTATTTATTTATTTTAAAGATTTTATTTATTTATTTGACAGAGAGAGACACAGTGAGAGAGGGAGCACAAGCAGGGGGAGTGGGAGAGGGAGGCTTCCTGTGGAGCAGGGAGCCTGACATGGGGCTGGATCCCAGGAGCTGAAAGCAGACACTTAATGACTGAGCCACACAGGTGGCCCAAAACATTTCCCTTTTAAATTAATCATGAGCACAGTTACAATAGCAGCTTTACAAATCATTGCCTCCTGCTTCCCACATCTGTAAACTCTGGGTCAGTGTCTCCCACTGATTTGTTTCCTAATGATAAGCAACATTTTTTCATATATTGAGTAATTTGGGATCATATCCAGGACAGGGTTAAAGTCATATGCAGAAATTCTGTTATTGTCTGCTAAAAACTGTTGGGTTTTTGGTTGTTATACCAGTTATTAACTTGACTGGACCCAAACAGCAAAATCTGTCTTCTCAACACAAGCCCACATGCAGTTGACTTCTTTTTTTTTTTTTAACTTTATTTAAGCTTTATTTAAACATATAATGTAACCCCACCACCCTCTCCCAACCCCTCTTCCCCCCACGCCCCTCAGTTTGTTTTATGACATTAAGAGTCTCTTTTGGTTTTTCTCCCTCCCGATCCCATCTTCTTTCATTTTTACTTTTCCTACCACCTTAACTCCCACCCCCGTTGCATCTCCACTTCCTCATATCAGGGAGATCATGTGGTAGTTCTCTTTCTCCAGTTGACTTATTTCGCTAAGCATAATACGCTCTAGTTCCATCCATGTCGTCGCAAATGGTAAGATTTCATTTCTTTTGATGGCTGCATAGTATTCCATTGTATATATATACCACTTCTTCTTTATCCATTCATCTGTTGATGGACATCTAGGTTCTTTCCATAACTTGGCTATTGTGGACATTGCTGCTATAAACATTCGGGTACACGTGCCCCTTTGGATCACTACGTTTGTATCTTTAGGATAAATACCCAGTAGTGCAATTGCTGGGTCATAAGGTAGCTCGATTTTCAATTTTTTGAGGAACCTCCATGCTGTTTTCCAGAGTGGTTGCACCAGCTTGCATTCCCATCAACAGTGTAGGAGGGTTCCCCTTTCTCCACATCCTCGCCAGCATCTGTCATTTCCTGACTTGTTCATTTTAGCCATTCTGACTGGTGTGAGGTGGTATCTCATTGTGGTTTTGATTTGTATTTCCCTGATGCCCAGTGATGTGGAGCACTTTTTCATGTGTCTGTTGGCCATCTGGATGTCTTCTTTGCAGAAATGTCTGTTCATGTCCTCTGCCCATTTCTTGATTGGATT
>ML093257.1:87418-108974 GCA_003697995.1 Taxidea taxus jeffersonii | reverse complement strand
GGTGTCTGAGTATCACAGAGCTCACAGGTATTAGAGCGGGAAGCCGGATGCAGAGACAGAGCCAAGGAGTGAACTCTCAACTCAGGGTTACCTAGAGCCGTGGTCTGTGACACGGGCCGGTGCTCTGTGACACGGGCCGGTGCTCTGTGCGAGAGGTCCCCACAAGATCCAGGGAGACTCCGACCTGGGAGAGCTCAGGGATCTATGGGGTTTGGAGACTCCAGGTGGGACTCTGCCAGAGACAGAGACGCTCGGTCACAGGCTGGGTGACCTCGGAGCACAGCCAGAAGCCAGTGAGACGGGACTGATTATGCACAACTTTCTCCAAGCGCTGCTGAAGGCTAGATAGACGGGAGTGATTAAGTGCTTTTCTCTGAAGGCACACTGAAGACTGTGGCCCCGAGCTCTTGGCTCCTCCAAGCCAGAGATTGGGAGGCTGCCATTTTCATTCCCATCCTCCAGAACTCTACGGAAAGTGTTCAGGGAACAAAAGCTCCCGAAAGTGAACCTGAGAGGATTACTTAGCCCAGCCCCTGATAAGGGCGGTACAATTCTGCCTGGGGCAGAGACACTTGAGAATCACTACAACAGGTCCCTCCCCCAGAAGATCCACAAGAAATCCAGCCAAGACCAAGTTCACTTAACAAGGAGAACAGCAGATTCTTATCTGGACAAAATGACAAGGCAGAAAAACTCACTACAAAAACAAAGAACAGGAGGCAGTACCAAAGGCTAGGGACCTAATCAATACAGACATTGGAGATATGTCAGATCTGGAATTCAGGACGACGATTCTCAAGGTTCTAGACAGGCTCGAAAAAGGCCTGGAAGATATTAGAGAAACCCTGTCAGGAGAAATAAAAGCCCTTTCTGGAGAAATAAAAGAACTAAAATCTAATCAAGTTGAAATAAAAAAAAGCTATGAATGAGGTGCAATCAAAAATGGAGGTCCTTACTGCTAGGATAAATGAGGCAGAAGAAAGAATTACTGATATAGAAGACCAAATGACAGAGAATAAAGAAGCTGAGCAAAAGAGAGACAAACAACTACTGGATCACGAGGGGAGAATTTGAGAGATAAGTGATACCATAAGATGAAACAACATTAGAATAATTGGGATTCCAGAAGAATAAGAAAGAGAGAGAGGAGCAGAAGGTATACTGGAGAGAATTATTGTAGAGAATTTCCTTAATATAGCAAAGGGAGCAAGCATCAAAATCCAGGAGGCCCAGAGAACACCCCTCAGAATCAATAGGATAGGTCCACACCCCGTCAACTAATAGTAAAATTTACAAGTCTTAGCGACAAAGAGAAAATCCTGAAAGCAGCATGGGACAAGAAGTCTGTAACATACAATGGTAAAAATATTAGATTGGCAGCAGACTTATCCACAGGGACCTGGCAGGCCAGAAAGAACTGGCATGATATATTCAGAGCACTAAATGAGAAAAACATGCAGCCAAGAATACTTTATCCAGCTAGGTTATCATTGAAAATAGAAGGAGAGATAAAAAGCTTCCAAAATAAACAAAAACTGAAAGAATTTGTAAACACCAAACCAGCTCTACAGGAAATATTGAAAGGGGTCCTCTAAGCAAAGAGATACCCTAGAAGTATTATCAGAAAGGAACGGAGACAATATACAGTAACAATCACCTTACAGGCAATACAATGGCACTAAATTCATATCTCTCAATAGTTACCTTGAACGTAAATGGGCTAAATGCCCCAATCAAAAGACACACGGTTTCAGAATAGATAAAAAAACAAAACCCCCCAAAAAAAACAAAACAAAACAAAACAAAACAAAACCCATCAATATGCTGCCTACAAGAAACTCATGTTGGACCCGAAGACCCCTCCAGATTGAAAGTGAGGGGGTGGAAAACAATTTACCATGCTAATGGACACCAGAAGAAGCTGGGGGGGCAATCGTTATATCAGATCAATTAGATTTTAAGCCAAGGACTATAATAAGAGATGAGGAAGAACACTATATCATACTCAAAGGGTCTGTCCAACAAGAAGATCTAACAATTTTAAATATCTATGCCCCTAACATGAGAGCAGCCAACTATATAAACCAATTAATAACAAAATCAAAGAAACACATTGACAAAAGTACAATAATAGTAGGAGACTTTAACACGCCCCTCATTGAAATGGACAGATCATCCAAGCAAAAGATCAACAAGGAAATAAAGGTCTTAAATGACATCTGGATTGGATGGACATCACAGATATATTCAGAACATTCCATCCCAAAGCAACAGAATACACATTCTTCTCTAGTGCCCATGGAACATTCTCCAGAATAGATCACATCCTGGGTCATAAATCAGGTTTCAACCAGTATCAAAAGATTGCGAACATTCCCTGCATATTTTCCGACCACAATGCTCTGAAGCTAGAACTCAATCACAAGAGGAAATTTGGAAAGAGCACAAATACATGGAGACTGAACAGCATTGTTAGAAAGAATGAATGGGTCAACCAGGAAATTAAAGAAGAACTGAAAAAATATCATGGAAACAAATGATAATGAAAACACAACGGTCCAAAATCTGTGGGACACAGCAAAGGCAGTCCTGAGAGGAAAATATATAGCAATACAAGCCTATCTCAAGAAACAGGAAAGGTCTCAAATACACAACCTAACCCTACACCTAAAGGAGCTCGAGAAAGAACAACAAAGAAAGCCAAAACCCAGCAGGAGAAGAGAAATAAAGATTAAAGCAGAAATCAATGAAATAGAAACCAAAAAAAACAAAACAAAACAAAAAAAGAAAACAAAAACACAATAGAACAAATCAACAAAACTAGGAGCTGGTTCTTTGAAAGAATTAATAAGATTGATAAACCCCGGGCCAGACTTATCCAAAAGAAAAGAGAAGGACCCAAATAAATAAAAGCATGCATGAAAGAGTTGAGATCACAACCAACACCAACGAAATACAATCATAAGAACATATTATGAGCAACTCTATGCCAACAAATTTGACAACCTGGAAGAAATGGATGCTTTCCTAGAGACATATCAACTGCCAAAACTGAACCAGGAAGAAATAGAAAACCTGAATACGCCCATAACCAGTAAGAAGATCGAAACAGTAATCAAAAATCTCCAAACAAATAGAAGCCTAGGGCCAGATGGCTTCCCAGGGGAATTCTACCAAACATTTAAAGAAGAATTAATTCCTTTTCCCTTGAAACTGTTCCAAAAAATAGAAATTGAAGGAAAATTTCCAAACTCATTTTATGAGGCCAGCATCACCTTGATCCCCAAACCAGACAAGGATCCCATCAAAAAAGAGAATTACAGACTAATATCCTTGATGAACACAGATGCGAATATTCTCACCAAAATACTAGCCAATAAGATCCAACAGTACATTAAAAGGATTATTTACCATGACCAAGTGGGATTTATTCCAGGGCAGCAGGGTTGGTTCAACATCTGCAAATCAATCAATGTGATACAATACATTAACAAAAGAAAGAACAAGAACCATATGATACTCTCAATCGATGCTGAAAAAGCATTTGACAAAGTACAACATCTCTTCCTAATCAAGACTTTTCAAAGTGTACGGATAGAAGGCACATACCTCAATGTTATCAAAGCCATCTATGAAAAACCCACTGCAAGTATCATTCTCAATGGAGAAAAACTGAGAGCTTTTCCGTTAAGGTCAGGAACACGGCAGGGATGTCCGCTATCACCACTGCTATTCAACATAGTACTAGAAGTCCTAGCCTCAGCAATCAGACAACAAAAAGAAATTAAAGGCATCCAAATCGGCAAAGAAGAAGTCAAACTATCGCTCTTTGCAGATGATATGATACTGTATGTGGAAAACCCAAAAGGCTCCACTCCAAAACTGCTAGAGCTTGTACAGGAATTCAGTAAAGTGTCAGGATATAAAATCAATGCACAGAAATCAGTTGCATTTCTTTACACCAACAACAAGACAGAAGAAAGAGAAATTAAGGAGTCAATCCCATTTACAATTACACCCAAAACCATAAGATACCTAGGAATAAACCTAACCAAAGAGGCAAAGAATCTATACTCAGAGAACTATAAAGTACTCATGAAAGAAATTGAGGAAGACACAAAGAAATGGAAAAATGTTCCATGCTCATGGATTGGAAGAATAAATATTGTGAAAATGTCTATGCTACCTAAAGCTATCTACACATTTAATGCAATGCCTATCAAAATCCCATCCAATTTTTTCAAAGAAATGGAACAAATAATCCTAAAATTTATATGGAACCAGAAAAGACCTCGAATAGCCAAAGGAATATTGAAAAAGAAAGCCAAAGTTGGTGGCATCACAATTCCAGACTTCAAGCTCTACTACAAAGCTGTCATCATCAAGACAGTATGGTACTGGCACAAAAACAGACACATAGATCAATGGAACAGAATAGAGAGCCCAGAAATAGACCCTCAACTCTATGGTCAACTAATCTTCGACAAAGCAGGAAAGAATATCCAATGGAAAAAAGACAGCCTCTTCAACAAATGGTGTTGGGAAAATTGGACAGCCACATGCAGAAAAATGAAATTGGACCATTTCCTTACACCACACACGAAAATAGACTCAAAATGGATGAAGGACCTCAACGTGAGAAAGGAATCCATCAAAATCCTTGAGGAGAACACAGGCAGCAACCTCTTCGACCTCAGCCGCAGCAACTTCTTCCTAGGAACAACGCCAAAGGCAAGGGAAGCAAGGGAAAAAATGAACTATTGGGACTTCATCAAGATCAAAAGCTTTTGCACAGCAAAGGAAACAGTCAACAAAACCAAAAGACAACTGACAGAATGGAAGAAGATATTTACAAACGACATATCAGATAAATGGCTAGTATCCAAAATCTATAAGAGCTTAGCAAACTCAACACCCAAAGAACAAATAATCCAATCAAGAAATGGGCAGAGGACATGAACAGACATTTCTGCAAAGAAGACATCCAGATGGCCAACAGACACATGAAAAAGTGCTCCACATCACTGGGCATCAGGGAAATACAAATCAAAACCACAATGAGATACCACCACACACCAGTCAGAATGGCTAAAATGAACAAGTCAGGAAATGACAGATGCTGGCGAGGATGTGGAGAAAGGGGAACCCTCCTGCACTGTTGGTGGGAATGCAAGCTGGTGCAACCACTCTGAAAAACAGCATGGAGGTTCCTCATAAAACTGAAAATAGAGCTACCTTATAACCCATCGATTGCACTACTGGGTATTTATCCTAAGGTTTCAAAAGTAGTGATCCGAAGGGGCACGTGTACCCGAATGTTTATAGCAGCAATGTCCACAATAGCCAAGTTATGGAAAGAACCTAGATGTCCATCAACAGATGAATGGATAAAGAAGATGTGGTATATATACGCAATGGAATACTATGCAGCCATCAAAAGAAATGCAATCTTAACATTTGTGACAACATGGATGGAACTAGAGGGTATTATGCTTAGCGAAATAAGTCAATTGGAGAAAGACAACTTTCATATGATCTCCCTGATATGAGGAAGTGGAGATGCATCGGGAATGGGTGTTAAGGGGGTAGGAAAAGAAAAAAATGAAACAAGATGGGATCGGGAGGGAGACAAACCAAAAGAGACTCTTAATGTCATAAAACAAACTGAGGGTGGTGGGGGGTTGGAGAGGGGTTGGGAGAGGGTGGTTGGGTTACATTATATGTTTATATAAAAAAGCTTAAAGAAAAAAAAGTGGCAAATAAAATCAAATTATCTATATTGAATATCATTTTACCCAGGGCCTACCTTTCATTGAACCAAATATTTTATGAAATTCTACCACAGGGATCTGCAGGGCATTCTGGAATTCAAAGCAGTCGCATGTTTAAGTCTTTTTTTGTCTACTTTTTACCTTGGTTATCAAAATTTTGATGAGCATAAAAAGCCTCTAAAAATGTTGCTTTGACAAATTCTTTTCTCTCCTGGGAGAAAGCATGAAGAGAAAGAAACATTGGATTTTCAGGGAGTTGGAGAAGAAAACCACAATGTAAGCTAGCTTTATTTGTGCACTTTAAAAGCTATAAGATTCTTTAAGCAATATCCCGTCTCATGAACTGCATTCCTTTAATTAATAATAAATTTCTAAAACACAGCCTCTGGTTATTAAAGACCTTGAAGCAGCAGCAGAAACAAACAAACAAAAAATTATGTCTCCCAAGTTACAAGAACTTACATTCTCAAAAATTTTTTTCATGTTGCTGAAGTAATTTTTCTCTATTAAATTGGTTGTATGTATGTTTGTATATGTATGTATCTAATTGCATAGAGTAGGTTTTATTTTTTTATTTTTTTAAGATTTTATTTATTTATTTGTTAGAGAGAGATAGAGAGTGAGCACAGGCAGACAGAGAGACAGGCAGAGGCAGAGGGAGGAGCAGGCTCCCTGCTGAGCAAGGAGCCCGATGTGGGACTTGATTCCAGGACTCTGGGATCATGATCTGAGCCGAAGGCAGCTGCTTAACCAACTGAGCCACCCAGGCATCCCAGGTTTTATTTAATATACAGAAAATTTTGGATTCTCTAAATTCTAAGATTTTATTATGCAGTAGGGCAGATAGAAATATGAATGTCAAACTTGTGCAATATACATCATTACCCACATTTAATAGGCTTTTACTTGATATTTATAATTGAAATGCTTTAGCTGACATATACTTGTCAGAAATAGGATTATATTTTTCTACTAGGGAAAATTAGTTCCGTGATACTATTATTAACATGTGTGATTTTATTGTTAGTTAGTAATTTCATAGGTTTGTTATTTATAAATATTTTGCCTGGGTGTCTGAATATTTGTTTAATTTTTTCCAGTTCAAACTTTTAAACTTGACTGAAAGTATATATATGCCTAAAATTTAAAAAATGAAACATTTAAACAAAAACTAGGGCAAAAATCTGCACATGTTCATTGTCCAGTGTCTGAATATTTACATTTACATTCAGTGTGATTTTCATTTTAGAAAATATCCAGGCTTTATATTCAAGTTGATCACAAAATTTGGGCCTAATTTGTTAACATGGTGTTAAAGAAAGGATATATACTGTTTAGTGATAGAACACAATGTTCTATCTCCTTCTCTCCTCCTTTTTTTGTTTCTAAGATTTGAAACAATTATTGAATTTCGAAGAGCTCTTCCTGGTCTATTAAATCAGGTTGATCATGTCACTCACAATGGGAATTTATGAAGATCGAAGAAATATTTCAGGTGTCTTTAATTCATCCTTTAACATGATAACTAGCATTATTGTCAATTTTAATTCATTATCTTCATTTTATCCAAATTCCTAGGAGAGGAGGTATGAAGAAAACTCAAGGTACAGCTTCAAGGACAGAAGAGAGTAATAAGAAGTGAAAATTTCCAGACTGTTTTATTTTAGGGACTGAATGATACTGATTAATATTTTATTTGTTAACTCTGGCAAGTATTTAAAAATCATGGATAACGAGTAAAATAATTTAAATAAGAAGCATAGTCCAAAATATGAAAAGATAATTGAGGGAATTAGGGATATATCATATAGCAGTGCCCCTTATTCATTTTGCTCTCTGTGTTTGCAATTACTTGCCATCAACCATGGTCTAGAAGCAGATGATTCTCCTGATATATGGTCTGAAGGCTGTTCATAGCCTAACACTACATCACAGTGCCTATGTCCTTTATCTTACTTCATCTCATCATGTAGATATTTTATCATCTCACACCACAAGAACAAGAAAAGTACATATAGTACAATAAAATAAAATATATTGTGAGACTACATTCACATAACTTTTATTACAGTATATTGTTATTACAATCGTTCTATTTTATTGGTATTACTGTTAATCTGTTACTGTGTCTAATTTATAAATTAAACTTTATATATACATAGGTAGGTATATACAGGAAAAAACATACTATATATAGGGTTTGGTATTATATGTGATTTTAGGCATGTACAGGGAGTCTTGAACATACCACTCATGGATAAGAGGGGATTATTATAGAGGAAAAAAGAATGTTCAGGTAAATCCATAATGTTTATATACTGAGTAATGGAAATCCAATATAGTAGTATGATGAAATAAGTTTTTCTGAGTCTGCATTGTTTTTCTAGAACACAGCTGGTGCATTTAGGAAATATGGTGTTTAAAGATTTGTATTCATTATTTATTTATTTGACAGAAAGAGATCACAAGTAGGCAGAGAGGCAGGCAGAGAGAGAGGAGGGAATCAGGCTTCCTGCTGAGCAGAGAGCCCAATACGGGACTCAATCCCAGGACCCTGGGATCATGACCTGAGCCAAAAGCAGAGACCTTAACCCACTGAGACATCCAGGCGCCCCAGGAAATATGGTGTTTATAGAAATTCTAGTAGACTATAAGATAAAATATAAGGGCTTATGTCCAAGGGCAGAAGGAAGGCAATGTTTAAATTAATTGTCTAATTCAAGATTACTGAGCAGTTCAAATGTTGCCAAATCATGGAAAATATTGTGAGAACATTTATTTTGCACTAGAGTAATTAAAAGAGGCCATGGTTCTCCAGAGATACAGAACCACCCAGATATGTGGGTAAATAGAAAAATCTTTGTTATTAATGATTAATTAATATAATTATGATAAGTGGCAAATCCAAACCCACATTGTGGGCCAGAAGGCTCAAGACTAAGGAGAGCCAATGGTACAGATGAAATTGAAAGGAAATCTGTGAGAGAATCTTTTTTCTTTTTTCTTTTTCTTTTTCTTTCTTTTTTTCTTTTCTTCTTCTTCTTTTTTTTTTTTTTATAACATGAAGGAGGGTTGATCTTTTTGTTCTATTCTAATCTTTAGTTGACTGAATGTGGCCCAGAACATTATGGAGGGAATACACTTGCTCTGTTCATTAAATGTTAATCCCATTCAAAAACCCTCTCAAGGAACTATCCAGAAAACTGTTTGAAAGATATGTGAGTAATCCTTGGCCTAATCATGATACATAAAATTAACCATCACAAATGTCATAAATTTGGGTGGGAAAAAAAAGGAATAGAAAAGAATGTTTGTGGATGTCCTAGTGGGATGTAATGTTAGAAAGGATTAATTACACTCCAGTATAATGTTTATTCCAAACATAATAGGGTGAGATTGAAGAGTTCTGGATTATAAAGGCAAGTTGAAAGACATTTTGTTAATTCTGTAAGATCCCTTGTTGGAATTGCATTATATTGATTCATCTAAGTAGAAAAAGAAAATCTTGAAACCAAAAAAATTAAATGTAAGGGATGGCTTGAACTTGAGACCATTTTTTTTTTTTTGAACTTGAGACCATTTTTAAAAACACTTCCCTACATATTGTTTTCACACTACTACTTTTGAGTTCCCATCATGATATTCTTGATATATCAGTTCCTTGTACTCAACAATTTTCCATTTGAAATATCACTCTGTAGCTAATATGTACAACATTCCTAGGCATTTTATATGCTTACCTTCTTCAATATTCTCAGAAATCCAATCATAGACTTTTGTACTATCTTTATGAACAAGGAAATAAATAACTGACACCCAAATGCACAACTTCAAAGTCTATTTAACTCTAAGTTAAACAAATATATTAAAAGATACGGGAAAAGAAAAAAAAATATCCGGACATTTTTCTATTTCATATTTGACCTGGAAGAATGAAGATCAAAGGATAAATAAGTCAAAAGAAAGTGGTTTGAGAGTTTCCCTAGGAATATCTATTGAATGTGTTATAAATAGTCCTTAAAGGCAAAGAGACCAATGATCATCATTTAATATAAGTAGCAGGGGAATATTTTAATGTTAACCTAACAAGAGTTTAATGTTCAACTTGAAATGACTCTAAATAGATTTTAGATTCGTATTCAGTGTCTTGAAAATGGAAAAAATAGTACATGCAAAAGCCAAAGAAAATTTTCTTGAGAGTTGAAAGGCAAAGTTGCTATAATTAGACCCAGAACTGAGGAAGGGACATAACATGATGGAAATACTAGGTTCAAACATCAATTCATGGGGTGAGAACTAAGGCTGGTCAAGCAAAATTGATGTACATTATATACAAACATGAAGATAATTATATTTAAAGTTTGGTTAATAGCAACATAAATAAAATATAGGTACACAAAAATGGAATGAAACTAGCATAATATCAATGTATCAAAAGTCTGCATAGAAAAATTCAAAGTTGGGAAGACTTCTGGCTTCCAGTTCCAAATATAAAGATTCAAAACCCTTCCTTCATTTGTATCCTTCACTTCTATCTTGAGAAACTATGGGACATTTTACTATAAATTTCAGTCTCTTTGCCAAAAATATATCAGTTATCACTTGATCAAAATCTATATCTCTTAGAACCTAGTTCAAATGCAAACTTCCTCCTTAGGATGCTTTCTCTGTACATTTCTTTGTCTTTTTTTTTTTAATGTTATCATCTCTAAATCTGTTGATACTAATCTCACTTATCAGCAACAAAATTAGGGAGACTTATGGTTTCTAATCCCACTTTTAAGGAGCTTGGAAGTCACCATTCTGTCCTAAAGACAAATAAAAAGCTGAACAGACTAAAATAAGTAAGTAAGTAAGTAAGTAAATAAATAAATAAATAAATTACAGTGCTTCTTGGATATGTAAGAGAGGGCAGAACACAGGACAAATCATTGTCATCAAGATTGAAAAGAAGTACAGGAAAATACAGGGAGTCATGGCTTATGTAGCAGAGATTCATAAGAGGAAACACAACAGGAGCCAGTGCCTGGATAGGAAAATCTGAACTGTAAATGACCAATTTCTAGAAAGTCAGTATGGACAACTCTGAGAGTTAAAAACTCTAGAGGGATCCAATCATAGGGGAGCACCCAAAATATTGTGAGATTACATGTGCCGTGTATGGTGGTTCTTAGTGCAATTTGTTCTGTAGTTATTCTTTGACCAAACCATGGGTATCGCTTATATTAATTTATACTTGTCTCATTTTGTATGTATGTGTAGTGTGTTTGTAAATATGTGTGGTTTATAATCTGACAAGTTCATGAAGCTCAGTTTGGCTGTAATTTAATTCCTTCTCCCTTATTTTTATTTATTTTTGTGCTGTGCTGATTAAATAAAAGGCACTGGCCATCCAAAAAACAAAACAAAACAAAACTACAGGATCTCAGCCAGGTCACAGTAAATATTGAAGACAAATCTCTTAATACTTCCAGCAGGAGGAAAGGAAGCCTTGCTGTAGTACACTAGAGAACTCTGTTTTCACCAGACTTGCACTCAGGGGAAACTAGCTGACCACAGCCTATGATGCTGGGTTAATATCAGGAACTAACTGACCTGGGGGAAAGAAAATAACCAATTCCAAATCACTTTAGTTATCCTGTCACATTTAAGCAGAGACAAAACACTTAGAAATACTAGCAAATTTCTAATCATAAGACTATAGAACACTTTTCATCCCTCTATGCCTCACCTCCACATTATTAAAAACCTATTTATATCAGTTCCTTTTACTAAGTACATTATGTCCAGCAATCAAGAAAAAAAAAATTAGAAGATATACAAAAGGCAAAATACACTGAAGAGAAAGAGCAGAGATATGGCAGCAATGTTAGAATTTTCAGACTAGGACTTTAAAATAACTATTGTTTTAAGGGCTCTACTAGATAAAGTAGACAGCATGCAAGAACAGATGTGTAGTCTAAGCAGAGAGATGGAAATTCTAAGAAAGAACCAAAAAGAAAGGCAAGAGACCAGAAACACTGAAACAGAAATGAAGACTGACTATGGCTGAGGAAAGACTCTCTAAGCTTGACGACATAGTAACTTCCAAAACTGAAAAGCAAAAGTAAAAACAAACAAACAAACAAAAACTGAATAAAAGAGAAGAGAATATCCATGAGTTATGGAAAAAATGGCATAAAAGTATAATATATATGTGATGGGAATATCAGGAGAAGAAAGAGAGAAAGGAATAGAAGAAATATTTTTAAAAATTAGAACTAAGAATTTGCCCCAAATTTATGTTAGACACAAAACCATAGACACAGGAAGCTGAGAAAACACCAAACAAGTCAAATACCAAATAAAATAAAACAAAAATAAACAAAACAAACAATCAATCAAAAAACCCTACATCGAATCTTATCGTTTTTAAATTATAGAAAATCAAAGAATAAAAAACCCTAAAGGACACCAGAAGGAAAACACCTTATATAGAGAGAAACACAGATCAGAATCACATCTGACTTCTTCTCAGAAACCATGCAAGATGAAACTGAAGTGAAATATTTAAAGTGTAGAGGAAAATAAACAAAAATACCAGAATTCTGTAACCTGAGAAACTATCTTTGAAAAATGAGGCAAAAATAATGACTTTCTCATACCAATAAAAATTCAATTTATTGCCAGTCGATCTGCTTTGCCAGAAGTGTTAAAAGAAGTTCTTTAGAGAGATAAATATAATATAGGTTGGAAACTTGGATTTACATAAAATAAAGAAGAGCATAAAAGTGAAGGTAATGTAAAAACTTTTAGGAGCACTTGTGTATTACACTCAGTTAAGCATCTGACTCTTGGTTTCAGCTCAGGTCATGTTCTCAGGGTTCTGGGATAGAGCCTCAAGTGGAGCTCAGTGCTCAACGCAGAGTCTGCTTTAGATTCTCTTTCCCTCTCCCTCTGCCCTCCTACTCATGCTCTCTCTCTCTAAAATAAGCAAGTAAATCTTAAAAAAAAACAACAACAACAAACTTTATTTTTCTTATTCTTAATTGAGCTGAGAAGATTTTGTTCAAAATAAAAATACCAAGAATCTATTTGTTGCTTAAACATAGAGAGAGGCTTAAGTATATTTACACATAAGTGAAATAAATGACAGCAATTTTACAAGATATGGGAGGGAGGGATGAAAGTTATTTTGTTACTAAAAGATACTCACAACACTCATGAAGTAATATAGAGTTTTTTGAAATTTGACTTGGATTATCTAGCTGCATGTGTATACTGCTAGGAAAGAAGAGAAAGTGAAGTAATATAAGATGATTAATTAAAACTAAAGCAGAAAGGAAAAAAAGTGGAAGTCAAAAAGAAAAGGAACAAAAAATAAGACCATCAAATAGAAAATAATAACAATATGGCAGCTATTAACACAACTATATCAATAATCACTTTGAACATTAGTTGTCTAAATGCATGAATAAAAGAAGAGACTGTTAAAGTAGATTAAAAAAACACAATGAAAAATAAAAAAAAACCCACAAGAGCCAACTGTAAATTGTAAGAACCTCGCTGTAATTATAAGGATGCATAGATTAAAAGGAAAGAGAAAATATACCTTACTGACATTAATAAAAAAATAATAGTTACATTAATTTCAGAGAAAACATATTTCTAACCAAAGGAAGTTATCAAGGATAAAGGGGGGCATTACCTAAAGATAAAGAGGTCAAGTCTCCAATGAGACATAACAGCCTTTAATGTGAATGTATTTAACAATATAGCATCAAACTCCATGAGGCAAAAACTGATGGAATTAGAAAAAGAAGTAGATGAATGCACTATGATAATTGGAGATTTCAAAACCCCTCTATCAGAAGTGTACAGATAACAGCAGGCAGAAAACTGTGTAAGAACACAGTTGAACTCAAGGACATCATCATCAATCAACTGGATATAATTGACATTTACACACTACTTCATCCAACAACAGTAGAATACAGCATCAACCATCATTTGGGTATAATTGATACCCATAGATGATTTCACTCAATAACATCAGATGACACATTTTTCTCAAGCTCACATATGGAATATTCAGAAGGATAAACCATTAAACACAACTTATAACATTTAAAATAATAGAAATAAAATAATTTCTGCTTTCAATCCTCAGTAGAACTGTTATAAATTTATTTAACTAGAAATCAATGAAAGAAATATAAGCTGAAAAATCTCAAAGTTATTGGAGATTAAACAACAAACTTCCAAATAACAAATGGTAAGACATCTTGGAAAATTTGAAAATATATTGAACCAAAGAAAAATAAAAACACATCTTATCAAAATGTGTGGTTACATTAGAAATAGTGCTTAGAGGGAAATTTATAGCATTGAAAGCATATATTAGAAAATAGGAAAGGTTTACTAAAATCAATCATCAAACTTTCCACCTTAGGACCCAGCAAAAGTAGGCCAAATTAGATCCAAAGTAAGCAGAAGAAAAGAAATAATAAGAATTAGGGCAGAAATCAATGGAATTGAGTATAGGATATCAATAGAGAGAATCAACAAAATCAAAAGCTGTTTTTTTGAAAAGATCAATGAAATCAATAAGTCTCTTAACCAGCAAAAAACAGAATGAGAAAAAAAAATATTAACAACAAATGAAAAAGGAAATATCACTGTGTATGCTATGGACATTAAAATGATAATAAATTAATACCATAAACAACTCAATGCCCACAAATTTGATAACCTAGATAAAATGGACAAATTATTTAAAAGATACAATATAAAAAGAAAACTCATGCAAGAAGGAATAAATTATTCTAATAGGCCTACACCTATTAAAGAAATTAAAACCATTATTAATAACCTCCCAAAACAGAAAGCACAGGGCTCAGATGAGTTCTAATGCTGGTATTAAAAAAATTATATACCATAGTAAAATGAGATTTATTTCATGTATACAGGGCTGGTTCAACATTTGAATATGAATTAATGAAAACCATCACATCAACAAGCTACAAAAGAAAATTCACATGATCATATCAACAGAAACACAGAAAGCACTTGATAAAATCCAATAGATAACATTTCTCATCTTAATAATATTTTTATGAATATATTTTACAAATATTTTTGCAAACATCAACAACTAACATAATTAATAGTGACAAAGTCAAAGCTTTCTCACAAAGATTGGGTGTAAGCCAAGAGGTCCCCTCTCTCCATTTCTTTTCAGTATAGTTTCTTCTAGTGCAATAAAACAAAAGTAAGAAACAAAGAGCATTCTAAGGGAAGAAAGTAAAACTTTTTTTTTTTTTTTTTGCTTACAGATAACATGATTGGCTATGTATAAAATCCAAAAGAAAAGACAATAACATTTCTTAAACTAATAAGCAACTATAGCAGGTTGTTGGAGCCAAGGTTAATATACAAAAGTCCATCACTTTTCTATATTCCAGTAATGAGCAAAGGAATTTAAAATTAAAAGTAAACTACCTAAATACCATTTACATTAGTGCACAAAAATTAAACATTTAGGCATAAATCTAATAAAATATGTACGATATATATATATGAGAAAAACTACAAAATGCTAATCAACAAAATCAAACAGCTAAATAAACTTAGAGGTACTCCAACTTGTTCATAAATAAGAAGACTCCATATTGTTAAGATGTCAGTTTTTCATAACTCAATTTATAGACTTAATGCAATTGCAACAAAAATTCCAGCAGGTTATTCTGTTGAGATGTACAAACTGATTCTAAAGTTATATGGAAAGCCAAAAGAAGACAAACCATAAGAGACTCTTAATCTCACAAAACAAACTGAAGGTTGCTGGGGGGGGTGGGGGAGTAGGGATAGGGTGGCTGGGTTATGGAAATTGGGGAGGGTATGTGCTATGGTGAGCGCTGTGAAATGCGTAAGCCTGATGATTCACAGATATGTACCCCTGGGACAAATAATACATTATAGGTTAATTAAATAAAAAAAGAAAAGAAAAAGAGAGAAAGAAAGGAAGAAAGAAAGAAAGAGAAAGAAAGACAAAAGACCCAGAATAGCCAACATAATATTGAAGGAGAAGAACAAATCAGAGAAATGACACTCAAGATTTACTATCAAGCTGCAGAAATCAAGATAGTGTGATATTAGCAAAAGAATAGACAAATATTTCAATGTAATATTTGAATAGAAAGAGAATAGAGAGACAAGAGATAGAATCCCATAAATATAGTCAACTGGTCTTTAGTAAGGGAGCCAAGGAAATGCAATGGAGCAAAGACAGTCTCTTCAATAAGTGCTCTAACAACTGGACATCCATATGCAAAAAAAAAAATGAACTTAGATACAGACCTTATAACTTTCACAAAAATTAACTCAAAATGGATCATAGATCTAAGTGTAAAATGCAAAATTATAAAACTAGAAGATAACAGGAGAAATTTTAGATTACTTTGGGTATAGCAACGTTTCTGATACAACACTAAAGGGAAAATCCATAAAAGAAATAATAAAATGGATTTTACTAAAATAAAGCAAAATAAAACAAGCAAACAAATAAACAAACAAAAACTTCTGCTTTATGAAAGACAATGTCAAGAGAACAATATGCCAGAGACTGGGAGAAAATATTTGCAAAAGATATATCTAATAAAAGGTGACTATCAAAAGTACACAAATAATTCTTAAAACTCAACAAGAAAAAAACAACTTGATTAAAATATGGACCAAAGACTTCCACACCTCATCAGAGAAGATATGTAGGTGGCAAATAGAACATGAAAAGATGTTCCACATATATGTCAATGGGGAAATGTAAATTAAAACAACAGTGAGATACATTACATACTAGGATGGCCAAAATGTGAAACATTTACACTGCCAAATGCTGGTGAGAACGTGAAGCAACAGGAACCTAATCACTGATAGTGGAAGCAAAAGATGGTAAAGCCACTTTGGAAGCCATTTTGGCAGCTTCTTACAAAACTAAATGTACTCTTTCTATATGACCCAGCAGTTGTGGTATATCCAGACAATCATATATTATCTACAGAGAAAAAAAGTGTGAGTTATTAAGCCATTAAGTCAACGCAGAACCTTAAATCCACATTCCTATGTGAAAGAAGCTAATCTGAAAAGTCTATATACTGTATGATTTGAACTATGTGTCTGTATGAAAAAGGCAAAACTATGGACACGGTAAAAAGATGAATGGTTGTCAGGGATTAGGGGTGGTAGAGGAATGAATAGGTAGAGCACAGATTTTTAGGGCAATGAAAGTATTCCATATAATAACAGAATGATAGATGCATACTATTATATACTTTTTCAAACCCATGGAAAGAATGAAAACACAAAGAATGTCTTGGTACAACACTAAGAATGAACTGTACTATAAACTGTGGACTTTGGATAATTATCATGTGCCAGTGTAGGTTCATCATTTGTACAAATGTACCACTTTGGTGACGGATATTGATAATGAAGAAGGCTATGTATGGGTGGGGCAGGGAGTATATATCTGAGAAATATCTACACTTTTTCCTCAGTCCTTCTGTAAGCCTTAAACTTGTCTAGAAAATTTGTCTAACAAAAACTTTTTTGAATAATCCTATATGTCTGGGATGAGGTTAGTAGGACTTCACTACATTGAAATGCAGGGTCATGAACAACAACAAAAACTAAGCTAGTTTCTGGATAAGACTGAAATGGAATTGGTGAATTGGGCATAATGTCACAGAGATAAGGCAAACACTTGGTTTGGGATATGAAATACATGCTAGAATTACCGTTGTTTCAGTGTTTGTTTAATTTATAAGGATATAGTACTCTGCTTTGGTCTATCCAATATATCCTATCATCTTCTGTCTGTGATTCTCTCATGTCAATGCTGATTCACAGTGTTCATTTTTGCATATTGCTCAGTGGGTAGCTTATAGAAACTGAACTTGAGTGTCAAAAGTGATTAATATAGGGACGCCTGGGTGGCTGAGTTGGTTAAGCGGCTGCCTTCGGCTCAGGTCATGATCCCAGCATCCTGGGATCAAGTCCCACATCGGGCTTCTTGCTCAGCAGGGAGCCTGCTTCTCCCTCTGCCTCTGCCTGCCACTCTGTCTGCCTGTGCTCGCTCTCTCTCTGACAAATAAATAAATAAAATATTTTTTTAAAAAGTGATTAATATAGATTCCATTTTTGATAAAACAGTAAAATGACTGGTATTAAAAGTGTCCTTTTTAAAAAACAAATGAACAAATACATACAAACAACTAAAACTTAGAAAAAAAAATCATATCATCCAATATCTAGACAATATATTTTGGTAGCATATTGATGATAGTGTGCTTTTTACAGTATACTTATTATGCCCAAGACTGTGCAAGCAAGGATGCTTTGTTTAAAAAAAAGCATAAAGATTATTTATTTTTTCATTTAATTATCTAAGTCTGCATATTTTTATAATACAGCCTAATACATGGATTATTTGTATATATTTGTATTCCATTGGAAAATAAATACATCCTGTAATGTGAATTCCTAGATTTTTGGGTCAAATGCATTAGAATAAAAAATGCCCAATTTTTGCTTTAATGCATTGTAATAAATTTATAGGGAAGTGATTTACAAAGTGTGAATAGGAGATATAAATATCAACTAGGATATCTTTATTGTAAATATCTCATCACAAATTTAGATACCTAATGTCAAGTGGTTATTGAAATAAAGTGGAAGTCAGCAGCAGGGAGAGATATAGACAGGACATGTAGTTAAAAAGTGTAATAGCATACCAGGGAGGGGGTACAAATTTAAGGGTTGTTGATGTACCTTCTGTACTGTTAATTCAGAGAGGATTGGAATTATTGTAAATTTTATTCTTACAACTAATATAGAAATTTTAGAAATTACTTGTTAACACAAAGTCTGTTGCTAAATAATCATGGGATTGCCTAAATCTGTAGCTGCTATATTGAAAAGAAATTTAAAACCCATAACAAAAGTCAAACTTTAATTGATTAATATTAATGAAATAATGCTTGTGTTTTCTTCTGATTTTCAAATGTTTTCAAACACATATATGTATTATGTATTATAGTTTGGTAGACTAACAAATAAACTATGTATTTTGCTAGAATATAATTGAAATATAACATGGTATAAGTTTTAGGTGCATAACATGTTGATACATTTATATACAGCAATATGATAATCACCATAGTGTTAACTAATATCACTAATACATATAGAATTATCATTTACTTTTTGGTGTAAGAACAGTTAATATCTAATCATTTAGAAACCTTGAATTATATAAAACACTATTGTTGACTATAAACACAATGCTGTGTATTAGATCTCCAGAACTTACTCGTTTCTTAACTGTGAACTTATACTATTTGACCAATATTTCCTCAATTTCCCTACCCCCAACCCTTATAACCACCCTTCTACTCTCTGTTTTTATGAGTTCAGCCTTTTTAGAGTCTACATATAAGTGAAATCATGTGGTATCTACATCTCTCTTATTTCACTTATCATAATGCCCTCAAGGTCCATCCATGTTATTGCAAAGGGCAAGATTTCTTTTTTCTGATGGCTGAATTCTATCATCTATCTATTATTTATCTATCTATGCCACATTTTCTTTATTAATTCATTTATTAATGGACACTTAGGTTGTTTCTATGTTTTGACTGTTGTGAATAAAGCTGCAATAGACATGGGAATACAGATTTTTTTTTTGATACACTGTCTTCATTTCTTGTGAATATATACCCAGAAATAAGATTGCTGGATTGATCATACAGTATTTTTGTGTTTAATTTTTAAGGAAACTTCATAGTGTTTTCATAGTTGCTGAACTAATTTACACTCCCACCAATAGTGTGCAAAGATTCCCTTTTCTCCAAATATCATCATCATGGGTCTCTTGCCTTGATGATAGCTATTCTGATATGTGTGAGGTGATATTCTCATTGTGGTTTTGATTTGCATTTCTCTGATGATTAGTGACGTTGAGCATTTTATCATGTACATCTTGGTCATTTGGGATGTCTTCTTTGGAAAAATGTCTATTCATTTCCTCTGCCCATTTTTTAATTGTCTTTTGTTATTGAATTGTATGGGTGATTTATATACTGTGGGTATTAACTCCTTACCTGATATATGGTTGCAAATACTTTCTTCCATTCTGTAGGTTGCCTTTTCATTTTGTTGATTGTTTCTTTTGCTGTGAAGAAGTATTTTAATTTGAGGTAATCTCACTTGTTTATTCTTGCTTTTGTTTCTTGTGTTTATGGTGTCATAGTCAAAATATCATTGCCAAGATCAATGAAAAGAACATCTTCCCATCTTCTATGAGTTTTATGGCATTGGGTCTTATGTTTGAGTCTTCTATCCACTTTTTAAGTCTTTTATCCATTTTGAATTAATTTTCAGGAGTGATGTAAGATAGAAGACAATTTTCTTTTTCTGCATGTAGTTACCTAGTTTTCCTACTCAGTTTATTGAAAAGAGTATTATCTCCCCATTGAGTATTCTTGGTTCCCTTTTCAAACATAAATTGACTATGTATATAAGATTTTGCCTCTGGACCTCTTTTCTATTTCATTTGTCTACATGTCCACGTTGAAGCTAGTACCATACTGTTTTGATTACTATAGATATGTAATAGAGTTTGCAATCAGGAAGCCTGATGTTCCCTCTTTGTGCTGGTGTTTTTTCTTCAGCAGTGGTTTGGCTATTTAAGGTCTTTTATGGCCCCATAAAAATTTTAAGGTTGCTTTTTTTATTTCTGTGAAAAATGTTATTAGAATTTTGATATAATTATTTTTTAATTTTATTTCAATCCATGTTAGTTAACATATAGTGTAGTATTGATTTCAGGAGTAGAATTTAGTGATTCATCACTCACATATAAGTGATTTAGTGATTTAGTGATTACATCACTTACCAGTGCTCATCCCAATAAGTGCCCTCCTTAATATCCATCACACATTTGACCCATCCCATCCCCCATCATACCTCCAGCAACCCTCAGTTTGTTCTCTTAACTGTAGAGTTTCTAATGGTTTACGGTGCTCTCTGTTTTTATCTTATTTTCCTCCTCTTCCCCTGTTTATCTGTTTTGTTTCTTATATTTACATATGAGCAAAATCATATAATATTTGTCTTTCTCTGACTGACATATTTTGTCTAGCATAATACATACTATTTCCCTCCATGTTATTGCAAATGGCAGGATTTCATTCTTTTTGATGGCTGAATAATACTCTATATTTATCTACATAAAGATAGATATATTATATCTTTTTATGCATTCATTAGTTGATGGACATCTGGGCTTTTCTATAATTTGGCTATTATTGATAGTGCTGCCATAAACAATGGGATGCATGTGCCCCTTCAAATCAGCTGTTTTGTATCTCTTTGGATAAATAACTAGTAGTGCAAATGTTGGGTCATAGGTTAGTTCCATTTTTAACTTTTTGAGAAAACTCTATATTGTTTTCCAGAGTGACTGAACCATTTTGCATTCCCACCAACAATGCAAGAGGGTTTCCCTTTCTCCTCATGGTTTTCTGAGTTCCTAATTTTAGCCATTCTGACAGGTGTGAGGTGATGTCTCATTGTGGTTTTGATCTGTATTTCCCTGATGATGAGTGATGTTAAATATTTTTTTCATTTATCTCTTAGCCATTTGTATATCTTCTTTGGAGAAATGTCTGTTCATGTCTTCTGCCCATTTCTTAACTGGATTGTGTGTGTGTGTGTGTGTGTGTGTGTGTGTGTGTGTGTGTGTGTGT
>ML093257.1:59145-87408 GCA_003697995.1 Taxidea taxus jeffersonii | reverse complement strand
TGTGTGTGTGTGTGTGTGTGTGTGTGTGTGTGTGTGTGTGTGTGTGTATTGATTTTGAGGAGTTCTTTATACATTCAGAATATGAGCCCTTTATCCAATATGTCATTTGCAAATATTTTATTCTATTCCTTCAGTTGCCTTTTAGCTTTGTTGAATTGTTTCTTCTGTTGTGCAGAAGTTTTTATCTTGATGAACTCCTAATAGTTCATTTTTGCCTTTTGTTTCTGTTCCCTTCAGAGACATGTCTAGTAAAAAGTTGCTGTGCCCAAGGTTACAGAGATTGCTGCCTGTGCTCTCCTCGAGGATTTGCATGGTTTCCTGTCTTAAATTGAGGACATTCACCTATTTTGAATTATCTTTGTGTATGGTGTAAGAAAGGTCCAGTTTCAATCTTCTCAATTTTGCTGTCCAGTTTTCCCAACACCATTTGTTAAAGAGACTGTCTTTTTTCCATTGGATATTATTTTCTACTTTGTTGAAGATTAGTTGACCATTAGTTGTGGGTCCATTTCTGGGTTCTTTTTTCTGTTTTATTGGTCTATGTGTCTGCTTTTGTGCCAGTATCATACTGTCTTGGTGAGCACAGCTTTGTAATACAGCTTGAAGCCTGGGATTGTGATGCCTCCCTCTATGCTTTTCTTTTAACATTACTTTGGCTATATGAGGTCTTTTCTGATTCCAAAAGTATTTTAGAATTCTTTGTTCTAGGTATGTGAAAATTGCTGGAGTTATTTCACTGGGATCACATTGAATGCATACATTCTTTTGGGTAGTAAGAACATTTTAACAATATCAATTTTTCCAATCCATGAACACAATCTATCCTTCTGTTTGTTTTTATCTTCTTTAATTTATTTTGTCAAAGTCTTATAGTGTTGGGGTGCCTGGGTGGCTTAGTCATTAAGTGTCTGCCTTTAGGTCCTGTCATGATCCCAGGGTCCTAGGATCAAAACCTACAATGGGCTCCCTTCTCAGCAGGAAACCTGCTTTTCCCTCTCCCACTCCCCCTTGCTTATGTTCCCTCTATTGCTGTGTTTTTTTAATAAACAAAGTCTTTACAAAAATAATTTTGCTTCTTCATTTCTGATTTAGATACCTTTTCTTACATATTAAAAAGATCATACACCCTGATCAAGTGGGATTTATCCCTGGTATACAATAATGTTTCAACATGAACAAATCAATAAATGTGACATACCACAGTAATAGAATGAACAATAAAAATCATATACTCATCTTAGTAGGCACAAAAAAAGTAATTGACAAACTAATGTCTTTTCATGGTAAAAACCTTCAACATATTGGGTACAAAAGAAATGTGCTTCAACATAATAAAGGCCATATATGACAAATCTGCTGCTAGTATCATACTCAACAGTAAAATATTTTAAGCTTTTTCTCTAAGATCAGGAATAAGACATGGGTATCCACTCCAGCCACTCTTATTCAACGTGGTGGTGGAGGTCCTAACCAGAGCAGTTAGACAAGATAAAGAAACTACATATTTACTACGGGGGAAAAAAAAAAAAAAAGTTATGTTATATTCAGCCTTGTCTAGATTCAGAAACGTCACTCAAAATTCACCTTCAGAATTTAGGAGGAAAATGTATTTATTAATGTTCTTATTTATTAATGTACTTGCTTAAATTTCATGTTTACTGGAACACTGAAAAGAAATAAAATAAAATAAAGTGTACTAAGTGCCAGAAAAAAATTAAATTTAAAGTTTATAAATTGTACATATAGTGTTTGATAGTTTACTCAGTCCTCATATCCTAAAACTCACATAAACATTATAATTTAAAATATAATTAATATGTTACTTATAAATGATATAATTAAATGTCTGTTTCTAAAGAAACAGTTAAGAAATACACATAACCTGTCCACATTTGTAAGTGAAGATTTAATTTCAATTTTACACCCAATGAAACTGAAGATTTCAAATATCTTCTAGACATTTGAAAATTAAAATATGCTTTCAATTTTAGCACTTCTGTGCTCTTGTGAGTCTTCACAAGCATAATGAGGAAAAACAGTTGGATTTATAATTAAATATAAGTATCATTATTTTTCTTAAAATAATTTATGAAGTTTATATTACAATATGATATGACTAAGGCATTAGTTGCTTGAAAAATCCCTGATAAAATAATCTGATATTCTCAGGCTAGTAACATGAAGAAAAACAAAATATAATGTAAATGACCCCTGAACTAAAATGTCAGAATATTTATTTACTGGATTTAGAAGGAGGCACTAAATTCAATGATTGAACCCAACCCAATAATCAAGCATAGAACATAACTAGACTTGAGTTTTAGGCACTGGGTCTAAGTTCTATACCAGCACATGCAGAGTGCCCTGGCATACCTTATGGACATTTAAAACCAAATCAGTTGTTACTGATTTTTGTAAAATCTGGAAGCGGCCTATCTGACTACGTATTCCAGATTTATTACTTATTGATGAAGTAACTTTGGGAAAGTTCAATTGCCCTTCTGTGCTTCATTTACTTGTAAGATGACATTAGTGCTTCAGAAGGTATCTGTGGAGATTAAACTATTTAAGCTTGAAAAAAAAAAAGAAACAAACAAAACCTTAAAGCAGTATTTTAGTACATCGTGAATCTTCAATAAATAGTGGTAATAGTTTCACATTATTATTATTATTATTGTAGTAGTAGTAGTAGTAGTAGTAGTAGTAGTACCACCTTCCTACACCCCCCAAAAATACCTAATTAAATAGCTAATCAACTCAAATTAAAGTTTGTCTAATAGTATCAAGGATATTTTTTACTGCTAAAAAAAAAAAACAAAAAACAAAAAACCAAAACTTTAAGTGTGTACTAGAGGGAGGCCAGGTTGTTTCTCCTATTGACTTCATGGTTCTGAATTGCTTTCCAGAGACACAAGAGTGTGAGCCTTGACCTATGAATCAAAGTGTAAAGTCGTCCTATTTATTCAGTCTTTTATCTGAATGACATGAAAGGATCAATCAGGTAGAGGAGTGATTAAAGCTGCTTCTTTCTGTATATTTACCTAGAGGTAAAATCAATGAGCATCCCCAGTTAATAATAAAAAGTGATAAATGAATAAATAATCACATACATTTTTGAAGGAAGTACGTCTCTGCCTTGAGGTAGTTGTCTGTCAATAATTGATAGACTCATTCCTGCACATGAATATTTTGAAGCATATCTTCAATGTTCAACTTACAAGACAAACTTTTTCCATTTACTTTTGAATAAGTAACTGTCTTTTTTGCTTCAACATTATTTGTGTAAAAAAGGTCCTAAAGAACAGTTAGAAGATCAAAGCTTATTGAACTTGTAAAACAAAATAGGCCAAAATGTTACTCCTAAAAAGTCTCATTACCATGTCACTCATGTGAAGAAGTGAACTCTACTTCTAAAAACTCTTTTCTTTTCCCTGGTGTGTGACTGATTTTTAACATGAGCCCAGTGAAATTTTTACTGTAATCAAAACTAAATGTAATTCATCTCCACAGGAAAAGATCAGGTATCTTATAGAACAGTAGAAAAAGTGAAAGTGTGTAGCAATATTTACACAGGGTTCTTTTCCCCCCTTCTATGTTCATCCATTATAAACTGATTCATTATAAGTTTTGTGTATTACCCTTATAAACAGTAACCTATGCTATGGATAGAAAACAAAACAACAACAAAAACCTTGTACATATTATATGTTAAAGAATACTTTGAGATCTTGATTTCATTAACAATTGAGACCTGAAATATATTATCATGAAACACATTAAAAAACGTCAACGTTATATCAATTTGAGATATTATTTTAATGTAACATTAAGTCATGTCTCATTTTTCCTGGTCCTAATCATTAGAGGACTCTACTGTTATCTTGCTATTATCTAAAATGCTTAAATTGTGTAGAATTCATAGATATCATTGTGACAAAATTTAGTGGATACCAAGGATAGAGCAGAAATAATTAGGCATGTTCCACTTCAGAAAATTCACTCCCTAGTGGCTTATGGCAAGCCATGATTTTGGAAACTAATTGAGGCTGAAATAAAGTCTTCAGTATCTGCAAAATCCTTATAGCCTTCTCAGTCATGGGTAAGGTTAATACTTAAATCATATATGATTTGCAACTAGATATTATAAAAACTTATTGAATGTAACTATTTTTCATAGAAAGTACATATTGAAGTCATTTTAAAAAAGATTTCAAAAGAAAAGTCATAGATATGAAAATAAAATGGAAGTGAAGAAAAATTGAGTATGGAATTTTGAATTTTTAACTGATCTTTATCCACTGAGGAAGAGATATCCTCTTGGGATTTCATAGTTTGTATATGCAGAATCTTAGTGAGATAGGAAACAAAGATTTAAAACTGAGAGTTTACATGTATGAATGTTATTTTCATGCATGAAAATATATGCCATATGAACTAAAAAAAGAAGATAACAGAAAATAAATAAATCTGGGGGTCCCTACAAAGTATAGACAAAGCAAAGATTAGCTATAATATTTGCTAATTTGGAGACAAAAACAGATAGTAGGAGAAAGGATATAGAAGGAAACCAAGAGAAGATAGAATTTTATTTATATTTTTAAAGATTTTATTTATTTATTTGACAGAGATCACAAGTAGGCAGAGAGGCAGGCAGAGAGAGAGAGGAGGAGGAAGCAGGCTCCCTGCTGAGCAGAGAGCCTGATGTTGCAAGGCTCCATCCCAGGACCCTGAGATCATGACCCGAGCCAAAGGCAGAGGCTTTAACCCACTGAGCCACCCAGGTGCCCCGAGAATATATAATTTTAAAACCTCAGTTGGGGGAAGAGGATATATATGACAAGAGAGGAATCAATGGTGGTAAATTTTGCAGAGTTAGAAGTAGGATAGCAAAGAGAAAAAATTATATTTGTTAATGAAGTGACTAGGATTTAAGTAGTCAGTAATATTAGAGGGATTTCAAGTCATTGAGGGATGATTATTAATGACAAAAATGAAAATAGTATTGTTTCTTCTTTAAGAAGTTTAGTGAAGAAGAGCAAGAAGAAGTAAACTTAAGGGTAAACCTAAGGAGAAGGCAGATTATTATTCTGTTTTGTTGTTGTTGTTGTTGTTGTTGTTGTTTTTGTTTTTTTGTTTTTTTTTTTTAGCATGAGAGACTTTCAGAAATGTTTGTAGACAGAAGGATCAAATATAGAGAAAATTTTAAGATAGGAAAAATGAACTGTTTAAAAATATGAAGCCCAGCAGGAGGTAAAAGGAGAAGCAATCCAGCTTATGGGTGAATAATGGAGAAATAGACAACATTTGAGGAAGAAAACAAGCCTAACATTTATTCAGTGCCTGGTTTCCCAGTGACCGAGTACAGATACTTAAGAAGTCCAACTTCTTAGACTCATGTTTTCCTCACAGTATTTTCCTCACTATTCTCTAAGGTAAGAAAATGTTATTGCTCAATGTTTTTAAAAATGATTAGTTTCAATAAAGAAGTTGCTCAATCTCAAACATTTCTACCAATAATTCACTCAAATCCATTGCTCAGTCTTTTTTGTCAGTCAGCCAATATTTACTAAACACCTGTTATATGTCAGATGCTATTCCTGGCCTAATGAATTAAAAGGTATAATGGATGATCTTATGACTCAGTGACCTTATTTTCAGACAGGTCAGATAAATAAGTAATACTTGGGAGGAAAAGAAAACAATATATTCTGGCTTTGAGAATTGTTATAAGGAAGATAACATATGTAATATGGATGACAATAGCTATAGAGCTATATTCATTAGGTTTCTAATGCATGTTAGCTGAGAAGACACTTGATTTGAGATCTGAGTATTAAATATTTAATTTTGGAGATAGAACATTCCTAGAAGAAAGAACGTATCAATTATGAATCCTCAGAGAATAAAAAAGAAATGTTTGATGTATTCCAAAAACAAACAAAAAAAGTCAAGGTTGTTGTAAACACACACACAAACAAATACACAACACTAGAGTTAATTTAAAGGGAGAGAATTTGGATCTTTGGCTGGGGCCAGGACATGTTGAACATTAGCCATAATAACCAGTCAGATTAGGGATATATGCTGAAGCTAGAAAAGATATAGAAGAATCAAAGATTCTTTAGGGTTTTAGCCATAAAAGTGGATAGTGATTACAATTGGGAATCACTTGAGTTGGAGAAGGCATTAGTATGGAATCTTTTTTAATAGAAATAATAGTATTTTTTGGACATGGTGATTTGAAGATTCTTATTAATGATAAATACAATGAAAAGAATATGGGGGTAGAATTTCGGCAACTATTGGGGGACTGAATACCAGCAAAGAAGACTGGGAAGGGACAGTGAGAAAAAGAAAAGAAAAAAAAAATGAGTATATAGTATCTGAGAAGACAAAGAAAAGAACGTTTCTGGAGAGAGGGATGGGGTTGGCAATCCTTTCAAATGTTACTGAGTTATTTACAAAAATGAAGAGAGATTTTGGGGCAATGAAACTACTCTGTATGATACTATAATGGTTGATAACATGTCATTATACATTTGTCCAATCCCTTGAACTGAACAAGACTGAACAGAAATATAAACTATGAATTCCCAGCTTTTGTATCAACATGGATGGGACTGGAAAAGATCATGCTAAGTGACATAAGTCAAGCAGAGAGAGTCAATTATTGTATGGTTTCACTTATTTGTGGAGCATAAGGAATAACACGGAGGACATTGGGAGACGGAGGGAAGTGAGTTGGGGGAAACTGGAGGGAGGGACAAAACATGTGAGACTGGACTCTGAGAAAAAAAAAACTGAGGGATTTGGAGGGGAGGGGGTGAGGGGTTGGGTGAGCCTGGTGTTGTGTATTAAGGAGAGCACGTATTGCACGGAGCACTGAGTGTGGTGCATAGACAATGAATTTTGGAACACTGAAAAATAAAGAAATACAAACTATGCACTTTTTGTGATAAGGATGTGGTAACATAGGCTCATCAGTTTTAACAAATGGACCACTCTGGTGGGGGATGTTGATAATGGAGGAGGCTATGCCTCCATGTGAGAAGAGGGTATATGGCAAATTTCTGCACCTCTTGATCTATATTGTTGTGAACAAAATCTACTCTAAAAAATAGTCTATTAAAAAATGAACACAAGACATTCACTATTAACCTAAGCATGAAGATGGCCATCTGAAACCTGTTTCAGTAAAACCATTTGAAAGAAATCTTACTTGGAGCTGACTTATAGATATAAGAGGAAAAGGTAAGATGCAAGCATGGAATATAAACATATAAACATATTTATTTTTAGAAACACTGCTGTGAGATGGATATAGTTTGGCAGAGTTACCAAACACATATCTGGTTGTGATAGAAGTCTTCTGAAAATTAAATGTATTTCTTTGGAACGTGACACTGAATAGAAGCTTTCTATAAGGTAGACATTAATTTGTATGTGGGTTTAAAAATATTAATAATTGGAACCTTCTACAAAGCATTTAATGTGCACCAGATGCTACTCAAAATGGATAGGTCCTCTTATCAATGCAATATTTATTGTTCACTATTTTGCTTAGGAGGAAACGGGAATATAGAGATTGGAGATACCCAAGTTTATGTAGCAGAACCAAAGAGTAGAAACAGTTTACCATCTGAGACAAGAACACAAACAAGAAAAGATGGCAAGAGTATCCATTTATTATATCCAAAAGGTTGAAGGAGTCAGAATGAGAGTGGGTGCTGAGAAGTGTATCTGACTCATTGTTGAGATTTGTGACACTAACGAACAGATTGCCAAATTTGTGCCATGAAGTAAATTGGAGTTGTCTTAGCCAAACAAGAAGAAAGGATTCTAGAATGATCAATACTAAGATCATACTTTGCACTGAAACAGGAATGGAAGTAAGGAGATAAGAAAAGACATAGCTGAAAAGGAGATGCGAGAATCGAGAACAGGCTGACAGCTGATGCTTATACATGGATACTTTGAGGTGTTACTTTTTTTAATGTTCCTAGCATGCATTTACCTGAATGAGACACATTATTTAAAGGTGAGTGGCCAGGATATGTTGGACTGAAAAATATGAAGCAAAGATATACGAGCAATATGAGAAAGCGACAAAGTGTTAGGGGACTTAAAAAAGTGAAGCAGTGTATGAAAGAGGAGAAAAGTTTTCACAGAAAAATTATCAGTTAAAATAGGCCTTAAAAAATGCACAAGGATTTAATTAGCAGTGATTAGGGGGAAGTGTATTGTAGATAGATAAAGCATCTTTAGTGACTCATAAAGCCATTCATTCATCCACTTATTTATTCATGCAACATATATTTATTGACCTATTATGTGAACAGCACTTTTAAAGTATTGTCAACTAGAGCATGAAAGAATAATTATAATATTAAGATAATTTACAAACATTACATAAAAGTCAATGTCTTATAGCAGATTATCAAAAGGATTATTTCAGATTTAAAAATCCCATCTTAGAGAAGTTGGTGCAATAATGTATAGAACATAATTTACCCTGAGTAACATAGAGCAACATATATATATATATATATATGCATATATATATATAGCATGCATACGAGAAATATATTTAGTGTTAAATGTAGCCACATCTAATATCTGTACATATTTTAATATATTTTTAATGTATTCAATTCTTTGAAAAAATGTGTGCCTTATCTGCTCTATGCTTCTATATTTATAAATATGATTCAATATCTAGCATAACTTAAAGAGCTCAATTTAACAAAGCATCTATTTACGTAGTTATCATTACACAAAAATGCATGCCTTTTACTGGGACTCTAGACATCAAGTCTACTTACTACATCCTCCCATAAAATTTGAAATTGATTAATTTCATCTGAGGTTTAGGAGCAAGTTTATTCAATTATTTACATAATATTCAGTGTTTAATGACTCTAATTTTTTAAAAAATTAGAGTGTTTAATAATCCACAAAAAAGGGGCACCTGGGTGGCTCAGTGGGTTAAGCCTCTGCCTTTGGCTCAGGTCCTGATCTCAGGGTCCTGGGATCGAGACCTGCATTGGGCTCTCTGCTCAGCGGGGAGCCTGCTTCTCTCTCTCTCTCTGCCTGCCTCTCTGCCTACTTGTGATCTCTGTCTGTCAAATAAATAAATTTAAAAAATCTTTAAAAAAATAATAATCCACAAACAAGATTCACACTGCATTACAGATTTATTTACCTTTTCTTTTCATTTTACTTAACAAGGTGTTTTAACCATTTATTCTATTTAATCATGTCTTTGATTACTGGTGTTTTGTCATCTTACATTTAGGCATATACATTACACGCTCTAATTTTTCTTCATTGATAAAAGGATCATAACTACACTGATAAACAGATTTGATTTTTAACCAAGTATGATCATTTAACTTCTTTCTGCTTCCAGGCAAAATATTAGGACTTATATTTAAGTACTTGAAGTTGACTTTATATCTAAATTTATCTTTTCTGTAAAATGGTTTATTTCAAGAAATAAATCATCTCTCTAACTGCCTTTAACCCCTTCATTTTTCTCACTTAGGCCACTTAACTTCCAAATGCTCAACTCTGGGCACGATTTGTGGATTCAAAACTACTGTTCAAAAGTATGTTTTTTCAAAATTATTGAATTTCTATTTTCATCCGGTCCTTTAATTCTAACAACTGGACAATAGCCATGATCAAACAACCTGGCCTCTACTTTGTATTCAGTTTCTGATAACACTGTCTTATGTTATTGCCATTTGCCTGAACACTTGACATGCTATTCTGTGACCTAGTTTCTTCAGCAGGAAATATTCCTTCTCATCATTTGACCTGCTATATTCTTGGATTTATAACTGCTCTCTACCTAAGGCACATCTACTATTGCTAATTGCTGTTTCACTGTGTCTGTGCCCTCTTTTTATCTTTTCTTTGCATAATAGGTAAAATAGGGTTAATAGAAGTGCATTCTTTGTTGCAAAAAATATTAATAAATTACTTGGAAATATACTGTAAAAAATACATGGGAACTCTCTACTCAAACTGAAGGGAAATGACCCAACATGGTATGAATTTAATTTACAAACTTATAGAAAATAATAAAGAACACTGTAAATGATAAATATGTTGAGATATATAGATAAATAGATATAAATAATACATATTTTTAAACTCATAATTATTAAAGGAAAATCATAATATTAACTCTACATAATATTAACTCTAAATAGGATAAAATCATTTGGAGTAGATAATTCAAAGTATGGTATGACTGGGAATTAGAAAAATTTGTGCAAATACAGTAAATAAGCGCTTCTTTATAGAAAAGTTGAGGTCATTTGGCAACCCAACATTCTCTGGAGAAGTTATTCTTGCTTGTATATAAAATATATTCTCATAATTTTTTAAGAGATTTCATTTATTTAATTGACAGAAAGCACAAGTTGGCAGAGTGGCAGGCAGAGGGAGAAGAAGCAGGCCCCTCACCAAGCAGGGAGCCTGATGCAGGACTCAATCCTAGGACCCTGGGATCATGACCTGAACCAAAGGCAGTTGCTTAACAAACTGAGTGGCCCAGGCGCCCCTTAACTTGGAATTCTTAAGGCAGTTGCATAAAGTGACACGTGTTTGTTTCTGTAGAGTATAAGAATTTATCTTGATTGCTAATTTGCCTTTTATATCATTTGATATTTTAGAGTTTTGACATATTTATAAGTTAAGTAAAAAAAAAAATGTGCTGATGTGAAGAGATATACAAGAACAGGGTTTGTTTTTCAACTTTTATTTTTGATCTGAGGGAAAACAAAGAACCTGAGGTTTTAAAGGAAAAATCTATACCTCTCAGATACACTTATTATAGAGCAAAAAAAGTAGTCAATTTTCTACTGTTTAAATATTTCCTTATAAGTTCTCAGGATAAATTACTTGATGAAATTTTAAGAATTATTTGGCAAATAAAGGTTGAAAAAAGGACAGTCTTCATACCTAAATGAATAAAATACAAAAAAAGAGTTTATTTTTCAATGAACTTTTGTTTTTAGAGCACTTTTTGATTATAGACAAATTCAGAATCCATTATAGAGTGTTTCAACACACCCTTCACCCAGTCTCACTCATTAACATTTTACAAATGATGGTACATGTGTCACAATTAATGAACAAAGACTGATGCATTATTATTAACTAAAGTATCTAGTTTTTTCAGATTACTTTAGGTTTTAGCTAATGTCTTTTTTCTCTTCTAGTATCTTATCTAATATACAGTGGGATTAAATTAATATCAAATAATGTTAATATAACATTATTGTTAACATGAATTAATTTAATAATATAATCACCTTTCTCCAAATATTTATGAAGCACCTACCATACACTAAATGGCATTAGAAAATAAGCAAAAGAATGGTACAAATCTTTCTCTGAAGGAACTGATGCTCATCAGTTCATAGAATGGATACCTTCACATGTGATGTCATACAACATTGAGTCCAATACCTACATTTAGAGACCAAGAAACTAAAGAGCAGAGACTTAAAGAAAAAATGTCAGAATCTCCAAGTCCTGTAGTACAGCAGAGTTGAAAAAACCTATATTTAAAAAAATAGTAAAAACCGAACAATGATACAAAGGATAGTGTTTATATGTTTTCGGAAAGTACTAATAATGCTATGTGTAAATATTTTTTTTCAATTAAAGTAATTTAAAAGCCACTTCTGTATTATTTTGAGATTACTCTTTTGGTACCCAAAGTGACGTCTTTGGTGTTAATAGAGATCAAGATGCTCACCACAACTTGAGATATATTCAGATCATCTAGTTGTTTAAAGAAATAAGTTAGCTTGATTAGTCACTTTAACTTCCTGCTAAAAAATACCATTTTTCGTTTTACATTTTTTGGTCTCTAAAGCTTTCTCCCTATACATAGCTCCTGTCAAAATATTTCACACATAATTGCAAAACCTTGGCCAAGTATCTCATACCTGTCTTCAATGTTTCTGTTCCAAATAGTTGCTAGTAACACTGCTCAAATATTGAATAAGTAATATGCTAGAAAAATCACAACACCTTTAGTAACCACCTATTTCAGATAAAGTGGTCCCAAAATAGCAGTTAGTAGAATACATGTAATTGTGTAACTAATGTGCTTGGCAGTGATACCAAAATCAGCATTTGGCAATAAAGTCATTCCAGGCAATATGTGTTATTTTTATCAAAGACAATACATTTATTATGTCTGAAAGAATTCTCACAAACCATATATTGGGACAGAAAATATGTAAGACTATGGTAGATAGATACCCTTATATATGGCTCTTAGTAATTAATCCTTATCACTTATCACTCCTCCTTAAACAAATTGTTCCTCACACATTCTACTCTTCATCACTTGGCTCCTTTGGGGTAAAGAGAAAATGGCAGAATGGAATCATTTGTGCAAATTCTGTTTCCAGAAATGCAGCTTTGGAGTCAGATTGATCTCTCTGCTCCCATAGCCTCTACTTTCTCCAAAGAGCTTTCATCACTATTTATTTGGCTTTGAGGAAAAGAGGCTCCCCCTCAGGAATGTGTCCCTGCTGCAAAGACCCATCTCTTTTTGGCCACAGTACTTAGGGTCTCAAAGTAATACAAAAGAAAACAGAGATGCATCTGTCTCAGTGAATCCTTTGTGATCATATTGTGACTGTATAGGCTACATGGTATTGAACATACTGTGCAGGTAAAGAAAGTCCTGTTTCAAGAGAGGGGGGATCAATCATGTAAAACGATGATAGTATGTCAAGTAATAAAGGTGGAACAATGTTGTTTGGATTTACTGACATGGAAAAAAAATAGGAATAGTGATTTGTTGGCATGGTGGGGAGGGGTCTATCTGTACTGGGGATGACTTGATAGTGAGAAAACTGACCTCTTCAGAGCAGAATGCTCTGTCAAGAATGCTCTCTACAGAGAGAAGGGATAATGCTATAAGATGTGGTTTTTTGTTTGTTTGTTTTTTTGTCTTTTCATTGTAGATATGAGAAAACATTTAAATGGCAAAGGAAACACTCCAGTTGATCACAGGCAATTAGATATTCCGTGATTTACCACAAAAACGGAAGTTCTGCCATATGCTTTTAAGTGAATAAATCACTCATTTTATAAGATAAAAACCCATCCTTCTGGTATTATTAGCCTTGTTAGGGTGTACCAGACCTAGTGACTTGCTTCTAATGAATACAGCATGCCAAGTACAACATGATGTCACCTCCATAATCACAAAGCTCTGTAACTTCTGCTTGCTAGCCTTTTTTTTTTTTTTAAGATTTTATTTATTTGACAGACAGAGATCACAGGTAGGCAGAGAGGCAGGCAGAGAGAGAGGAGGAAGCAGGCTCCTTGCTGAGCAAAGAGCCCGATGTGGGGCTCCATCCCAGGACTCTGGAATCATGACCCGAGCGGAAGGCAGAGGCTTAACCCACTGAGACACCCAGGTGCCCCTGCTAGCCTTTTTTTGATGGCAATCTCTCTTGCCTTCTTGCATACTCTGATGAGGCAAGGAGCCATGTTGTAAATTCCGCTATAGAGAGGTCCCAGTGGTAAGTAACTGAGGGAGGTTTCCAGACAACAGCTTGTGAAGGACTGACATCTCCATTTGAAAACATGGGAGAAGCTAAGTCCTGTCAATAGTCAGGTGACTATGTTTGAAAATGGAATCATTCAAGCCTTGTGAAGACTACATCTAAACTGCTCACAAATTCATTGTTCACAGAAGCTATGAAGTCATAAATGTGTATTGTTATAACTATAATTTTGTGGGTAATTTGTTTTGCAATAATAAATAACTAACAAATTGTCCCAAGGAAAAACCTATGCTAGTGACAATGTTCATCATGATGTGCCTCGATAAACTTTTTCCCAATTATTATTACCACAAAATCAATTGCCTTGCTCTATGTCACTATTTCAAGAATCAGGAAAAGAACGAGGTATAAAAAATTGAGTTGACAAATACCTTCTCTCCAAGAGGTATTTCCATTTAAAAAGAATAAGCTAATAGGAAAGACACTTTAAGTTCAATATATATCATTAAAATTAAATTGGATTGAAAGACACCCAGTCTTCCTTCCAAGAACCAGACCAGCAACCCTGATTATGAGACATAAATGTACCTTGAACTTTTACTAGGGAGTAAAATAATTCTTGGAAGATGACAAAGGTTCTCTTCACTATGACAATGCCCATGTGCAAGTTATTTCAAGGTTCTGAATTCTCATCTCAGCCGAAAATTAATTACAAGAATATCTTAGCTTTCAATGGATTTTAAATGATCTAAAATCCCTCTCTGTATTTTAATATATAATTCTTTTATATTAATAGCAGAACAGATATGAGGAATAAACTTTATGAAGCATATAGCACATCAATAACTCTCCATGTATTTGAAGACTTCTGCTTACATTTTTTGATGTATGCTCTGAATAAGATTAATTTTCTCATAAGAAGCATTTGCAATCTAGCTGAAAATACTTAATAGAAATTTGTGTTATTTCTTTAGAATGAATGCTTTCTAATTTTCATATTCTTGCTTGTTTAGCATAACTTTGTTCAAAATTTATCTGAAAGTCATTTTCATAGCTATAATACAAATATTTTCAAGCATAAGATAATGTTTTGTTTGGTAATCTAAATGGCAAAATTGTTCTAATCAGTGATAGTATTATATACAAAAGTTCCAAATAAGTTATGAAACACAAGAAAGCATTGAGGAGTATTTACACTAAAGCGATGCGATTTGGTAAAATGTGTTTTTGTTAGATGTTGCAAAACTGCAACATTATACCAACGACAAATTTTACCAGAAGCAGACAAAAATTCATTCAAAGAAAAAACCAACTATGCAGTTTGACCATGGGTCATCTGTACCTTATTTTTAGCTTCCAATAAAATGAAGATAATGTAATAATCACTATCTCAAAGAACTGTTGTAAGAAAGAAATGAGTTACTGTATGCAATGTTTCAAAAGTGCCTGGCATGTGGAAAGTGTTATATGTATCATCATTATTATTTTTATCATTTGCAATAGTATAATTATGGAAAGGAAAGTACAATTGTATGTTTAGTACAAATATACATTCAGATATATTAACCACGAAAATGATGTAACACATCAAAATGGTAGCTGCTGATCTATGTACAAATTTTTGTATGGTTAATTTAGAGTAAGAAATATATACATTTTCATTCAATAAATAAATAATGATAGATGGATAAATAGGTAACAGATGATAGATGATAGATAGATAAACAGATGTTAGATGAGAGATAGATGATGAGAGATGATAGATAGATGATAGATAAATAGATAATAGGTAGATAGGAAGCACAATATACTCCAAAAAATTGTCTTGATGGAGTAGTGTACAAAAAAAAAAAACAACAACAAACAATTAAAACATTCCTTTTGAGCTTATGTTCCCATGGAGGTAGATACAGAAGATAAGCAAATAAATACCTATACAGTATGCCAGAGGATCATAAATGTTAATGAATTTAGGAAGACAGACAAGAAAGTGAAGGGATCAGCAGTAGAAGTGGGGAATACTACATAGTTTTAAAGAGTGATCAGCAAAGACTCATTGAAGAAGAAATATTTGGTCAAAGACAAGGAGATGAGGAGCAAGCCATGTGGACAAGGAAGAAGCCCTTCTGATATAGGAAACTGTCAATGCAAAGGCCCTGAGGTAGAATGATATATGGCATGTTCCAGGAAATTGTAATAATATATCTCTCACTAATACATAATGCCAGATGATCATAAAACTTCTAATACCTAGTGACCATTTTAGATATTGTTTCCTCCTGGATTCATAGTTCTTTTAAAATTCAAATCATAATATTTATATAAAAAGTTTGACAAATTTAACAAATCAAAAATATATTTAGCATTTTACATTTTACAGTAGATTTTACATTCATTGAATAATTTAATCATCTCAGGGCCCTTGTGAGACAGCATTCACTTCATATAAAAGATGATGAGTTTAAGATGTGTTAGGCCATTTGATCGAAGTTATTCAGGATATTACTGAAAAATTATAGCTATAAAAATTATAGCTATAGCTCTATTGATATAGCTATATATCAATAACTAAAATTACAGTATTTTTTCTTGTTGTACAACAGTTAAAGATTATCAAAAAAGCTCAAAATGTGATAATCAGTACACTGAATGATTCTTCATATTGATTGTATAAAGTGTGTTCATATTTAAACCAGGGCCCTAAAATTTGTAATTTTGTGTCATTCCTTAGCCCAACTTCATTTGAAGGAAAAAAAATATTTTGGAAAAAAAGTATTATTATAGAACATAATGGTCATATTTTTAAACTCCTGTATTATATATCTTATTTTCTCTATAGTATGATGGTTAATATACTAAGAAAAGAAGGAATGCTACATTATAACAAGGAATAATGAGATAACTGCACATGCACATCCACACTGTGGATGTGCGAGGCACAGTTGAAGTGTTTATTCTGGCTGCAGTAGGCTTATTTCACCCTCCAATTTTCATCTGTGAAAGATGGGGACACTATATTTAAAGATTTAGCTGAGTGGGGTGCCTGGGTGTGGGTATGCCTCAGTCAGTTAGGCGTTGGACTCCTGGTTTCAGCTCAGGCTCCTGATCTCATGGATTGTGAGACATGGGCTCCCTGCTCAGTGGGAAGTCAGTTTTGGGGTTCTTCTCCCTCGTCATGCAATCTCTCTTTCTTTTTCTCTCTAAATTAAATAAATTTTTAAAGACTGAGCTGTGAAATTAAATTTAGGTTCATACAGAACATTATAAGTCAAGTATATTTTATACTTGCCATAGGTTAAATTCAATTTATTATGGAAATAAAGTGTTGAAAACTATCATTTTTTGAAGTTCCAAGTTGTGTAATAGAATGTAGTTACTCTTACAACTGTATACCATGATATCATGTATTAATTAGCTGTGATGCTCTCTCTGCAGAGAAAATCTTAAATTTACTAAGAGTACTAGAATTTTATATTGTTAGAGAAATGATAGAACTCAGTTATTTATTTTGGTATATCTTTTATAGCCATGTGAAAAATAGATTATTAAAACTCATTAGAAGTACATTATTGGGCTTTGACATTTTATAATTGCTTTAGTAATTACATTTTTTATACAAAATAAGGTTAAGTCACAATATAAGTGAGTTTTACATATTAAATGTTATATAAAGTGTAAGGAATAATCACTAATATGTATTTTATGACTTCTTAGTAAAAAGGAAAATTATACTAAATTATACCTATATAATATGAAGAATAATGCATATATAATAAAAGGAATAATATATAATAAGAAGAATATGAAATATTCCCCTTCAGTTTTGGAAAAACTTTTAATAGTATAATAATAGTATAAAATAGTATAATTTCCTCTTTATCCATGTGGGATATGCTCTGAGATTCCCAGTGAATACCTGAAGCTACATATACCATGTTTCTCCTATACATTCATACCTCTGATAAAGTATAATTTAAAAATTAGCACAGTAAAAGATTAATGAGGACAACAAATAAAACAATTATAACAGTATAGTGTAATAAAAGTTTTGTGAATCTGGCTTCTCTCTGAGTATCTTGTACTGTGCTCACCCTTCTTTTTGTGATGATGTCAGAGGATAAAATACTCACATGATGAGATGAAATAAGGTGAATGACATAGCCCTTGTGATATAGTGTTAGACTACTTTTGGCCTGACCAATCTCAGCAGGTGGATCATCTGCTTTTGGACAGGGTGTGGTTTAGAGTGGGTAACTCCAACTTAGAAAAGCAAAACCATAAATAAGGGGGATCTACTGATTCATGAATTCTTCTAAAAGACACATTTGCTTCATATACACTCAGATATATTGCTATTATATTACCATCTACATGTATACTCTGAATTTATAAAGTGAGTATGTAAATAATGCTAATTAAAAAATCCTGTCATGAGGGCTCCCCAGATGTCTCAGTCAGGTAGGTGACAGAATCTTGTTTTTGGCTCAGGTCATAATATCAGAGTCCTGCGATCAAGCCCTGCTTTAGTCTCTGTGTTCAGCAAGGAGTCTGCTTGAGATTTTCTCTCTCCTTTTCCTTCTGCCCCTCCACCTTTGCTCTCCCTCTCTGAAATAAATAAATAAATATTTAAAATATTTAAAAATAAATAAATATTTAAAAAATTTAAATAATCCTGTCATAAATAAACTATATTTTTGCGTGTGTGTGAAATAGACAATGGGGATTTTTTTTTTAATTATGTTGTTAGACAACATATAATGCATCATTAGTTTTTGATGCACTGTTCCAAGATTCATTTTTTATGTACAAGACCCAGTGCTCTATGAAATATGTGCCCTCCTTAAGACCCACCACCCAGCTCACCCATCCCCCCACCCTTTCCCCTCTAAAATCCTCAGTTTGTCTCAGAGTCCACAGTCTTTCATGGTTCATCTCCCCTTCTGATTTCCCCCAATTCACTTTTCCTTTCTTTCTCCTAGTATCCTCCATGTTATTCCTTATGTTTCACAAGTAAGTGAAAGCATATGATAATTGACATTCTCTGCTTTACTTATTTCACTCAACATAATCTCCTGCAGTCCCATCCACGTTGATGCAAAAGTTGGGTATTCATCCTTTTTGATGGCTCAGTAATATTCCATTGTATATATGGACCATATCTTCTTTATCCATTCATCTGCTGAAGGGCATCTCAACTCTTTCCACAGTTTGGCTACTGTGGACATTGCTACTATGAACATTGGGGTACATATGGCCCTTCTTTTCACTACATCTGTATCTTTGGGGTAAATATCCAGTAGTGCAATTGCCTGTCTTTTCAAATAACACTTAGAAATTTAGCCTTTCTACCTTGGGTTGAATTTCCTCTTTCAAGCAGATGTATTCACTTAGAAACATTTCCATCATTCATTATGTATTGACTCATAATTATAGTAGATATCTGTTACTTTTTGCTAACCACAATACTGGACATGTTTTATCCTCTCAGCATACATGCACTATGTTTTTCTATTGGAAACATTCCTGTTTTCCTTTCCAAAGCCACAAATCCCTATCTCATCCTCCTGGTTCAAAGGTAGGAAGGTGGCCGAACTTCAAAATACTTTCTGCAATTTGGGGAAAGAGAAACTTTGCTTTCTTTTGGAATTACAAAGTGTATAAGACAGAGATTTGAAGATCATCTTGCCAACTTGAAATAGAGGAGGCCTCCCTCCCTTCTCGAGGGTGAAAGCAATATAAGAAAAAGTTAGATTTGAGAAAATTCAAGTTCCTGAAGACATATTTGAACTCCTGGAACCTGTCACTCCTGAAGCTGAAACCCTACGTTTTCTTTTCAATGAACCTACAAATTTGCAGTTTGATTTCCATTTTTATTGCCACAAAGGAAGAGTCATAAATAGTTCAGAAATGCTGCATACTGAAGTATCTTTTAAATAGAAACATTTCATAAAAAGGAAAAATCAAATTCTCTTCAGTATGAATTCTTTGGGAAGAAACTGGATCAATCAAGTCTTTATCTATTATAAGTCTTCTAATTTTCACTATGATAGATACAAGAGAACTTGTTTTTTTCAATTTGTGGATCACAGTGTGGTTATAATTTCAACCACAAGATCTTCAAAAAATCTAATTGGCTTCAATTAAGATAAGTTACAATAAGCTATTTCCACGGCTTAGATGAAACTGAGAAAAAACTGACAAGTTTCTTCAGTAATAACACATAAAAACATTCAGAAAATAGATCAGTCTCAGCTGTATCTAGCTATATCTTCTGATTTGGGTTTTATATCAGGTTTTCAAAGGAATATGAATATAGTGATGGGGAAAGTCCAGCTATGCAATTGGAAGACTTAGAAGCAAATATTATAAATCATGTGAATTTGAACAACTCTTTACACACTCAGAAGTTTTAGGATTTTTTTATGTATAACAATACTATTTAACATCAAGAGTGATGGCTGTGATTGAGACTGTACATGTGAGAATATTTGTGAACTGCTAAATGCTATATGAATATTACATGTATGTATGTATGTATATTAAATGTGTGTGAACATATGTGTGTTATGTATATGAGTATGGACACAATTGTATTTTACAGAATCCCAGAAACTTTTCTATATTGTGTGAGAAAATTTTATACTGTGGAAATTAAGAGTGCTGTCTCAGTAGCCAGACTTCCTGGGTTCAGGTCACATCTCTGCCACTTACTAGGTATATAACCTTGGACAAGTTTATTGCTTCTTAAAGCCTCCATTCCCTCATATGTAAATAATTTTCATTAATAATTTAGTTAACACAGATATAAAGCTTAGAATAGTTAGATGTTTGCTTTGGTGTATGGTTAGCACTCTAATACTCTTAACTTTTAGTTTGAACAATTATTAGGTGATTCTCTGTTGTGGTTTGCTCAGCCCTTGACTTAGATTCAATATTCTCAGATATGGCCCTCTTAGGTTTTTCCTTCTCTGTAATCTGGACAGTATTTGTATACTTCTTTCATTTCTCAGAATGTTGAAAATCTCAGGCATGACATCAAGGCAGAGAGCCCAGAGAAAACAAGTTGTCACATTCCTGCCCCTGGAAACAATTAGGTTTCTTGGACAGGTGACAACTTCCCCTTTGGGTGATATCAAGGGGCAACATATATTATGCTTGCTTGTTTATCACTGGGTTTTCCCTGGTAGATGATGAGTTGCTTAAGGGCATGAGTCTTTCTAAAATTATCAGAGAAAACACAGGGTCTTTGAAGAGGAGTTAGAGGATTTAAAAAAGGAGCCAGGCAGGGCTGAGGAAGAAAATATTTGGAGGAGGACATAGAAATTGCAGAAATTTGCACTAGTCTGTAAAGTATCAGAGCCAGGGGAAAAAAAAAAAAAAAAAAAGGCAAGACATATTGCTGACAGTGATAATTCCCCAAAGGATTGAGACAGAATGTGTAAAAAGACACTAGTAATTTAGAGGTGTAGTGGTGGTGACATTAATAGTAACAGTAGAAACAGTTGGTGTCAGTTTAAAAGAGCTAATAATTGTTCCTTAATCTCTGAAGACATTGGTTGTCTTGCTAACACTGATTTGTTTGAAGCAATTGGCACCTCTTCCCATGATCTGGAAAGCAGCAGAAATATTTGAAAACATGCAAGAAAAATTAAAATTTATCTATCTTAGTGACACTTTGGTCATGTCAACAAAGGAAAGAATTTGAAAGGCCATATGTACATTAAGGTATCTGGGATATCTCTATCTATCTATCTATCTATCTATCTATCTATCATCTATCTATCTATCTGTTTATCTATCATCTATCTAAATGTGTGTGTGTGTGTGTGTGTGTGTGTGTGTGTGTGTGTATGCATATACATAAACAAAACCAACCAAAAAAAAAAACCTTCAATGAGTTTTGAAGTTAGAATCACCAAGCTTTTTGTATTGGAGTTTTCTTGAAAAGATCTGCAGTAACATAGGTATGAAAATTAGTGGATGACAACAAGAATCAGAAAAACCAGTGAGTCTTTTCACTCTCTAAATGACAGATAAAGGAGACAATCTGGTGCAGAAGTTAAAAATTTGGTATCTTTATGATAGCAATGCCTGAAGATCATGGTTTCAAGATGTCATGACCATGAAGACAACGTATATAAGAATAATCTTAAATTTAATTATATTAGAAGTGTCCTGTTCATTCCCTCAGGTCCCTCAAAAATATTAAATCCTTAAGTCATACAGGATATATTCAATTGTCTGAAAACTGCAGAAGAGATTATTTAAGTGTCATAATGAATATTCATAATGGAGGCATTAAAATTCTTTCAACCTCGATTTCTCTCTCTCTCTCAAACTCTCTCTTTATATACATATGTAAAGAAGAAATCTCCAGAATGCTGGATATCAAACCATTTTTGACTACATCTTTAGATTAAATTCTTGTATTTTCAATGGGATTCTTTAATATATATAACAATTTTTCTATTTAATAAAATGGTATATAACATATAATGGAATATCTTATATATGAAATGATAGTTAATTACCACTCTGAATTTGATTCTAATACTAAAACACGTGAATGCTTATTTAGTTATGAATACATGGATACTTAAAATAGAGAGGGAAAACAAGTTATATATTGATATATTGATATGATCTTACCTGATTTGGGATTGATAAGAAAATTGTCAGACAATAAGATATTGGAACTTACAAATATCATCATCATTTTTATTTTTTTAATTTTTTAAATACTTTATTTATTTGACAGAGAGAGACAAAATGAGAGAGAGAACAAAGCAGGGGGAGTGGGAGAAGGAGAAGCAGGTTTCCCATTGAGCAGAGAGCCTGATACGGGACTTGATCCTAGGACCAAGGGGATCATGACCTGACCAAAGGCAGAGGCTTAATGACTGAGCCATCCAGATGCCCCTATTATTTTTAAAAGAATGTCATGAAAATGACTTAGAGAAAGAGATGAGTCTAGTTATGAAAGCAAAAACGCTCAAAAATTTATTGTTACAGAGTAAAATTAAGGCAACTATGTGTCAAAAGGAACAAATAAAGACATTTTTTGCTATACCTTACTATTTGAAAACTTCCACAAATCTACATGCCCAATAAGAAAGAAGTCAAATACTGACAGATACTGCAGGATCATGGGGGAGACTCTATAGAGCCTTTCCCCACCAGTGTCCTTGCTCTTTGTCTCCTAGAGTTAGCCTGGTCATTTGCCATTGCTGAGACACAGCTCCAAATGGAGGGACCCACTCTGTGCCTCCTGGGTCCCCCTATGCCATTCCTTGGTGTGACCCTGATGGTGAGGCAGGCTTTGGACTCCCTAATCTCTGGTGAAAATTTAAGAAGATTTTGCTTGTGTATGGCATAGATGAATTATTCCTCCTCAACCATGAATGAAGAACCTGATGTTTTCTCAGTAGTTACCTAGCTATGGGATCTAGTGGCAGATCCCATTAAATAGAGGAGCCATCCTTGCTTGGCAGGGAGCCTGCTTCTCCCTCTGCCTCTGCCTGCCACTCTGTCTGCCTGTGCTCTCTCTTTCTCTCTCTAACAAATAAATAAATAAAAATCTAAAAAAAAAAAAAATAGAGGAGCCATTTTCAAGGGTCAGGGATGTCTTCCTGACCTTATTTTATTTCTGGACCATTTCAATGACCCTACTGTCCACTTAGCTTTGTTCATTCTTCATTTCTTGGTGGAATGCTGTGCTAACAAAGATGAAAGGAGAACTGGGGATGATGTTAAGCTTGCAAAATGTTGTAGAGAAGACTACAACTCCAAGAGAAACAAAACTGCTGGCTTCTGAAATTTATGGAATTCTTCAATCTTCCAATGTGGCAGATGGTGATAGTTTCAGGGAAACGAATTCATATAGAAATAAAACTTGGATTTTTCTGGGACCTACACTACGAACATTCCAAAACAGTGGTTTTGCACATAGATGGTATTGGTGATATATATCAGAGAAATCTCTGTGAAGAGGATTTGTTGAAAATTAAAGGTGTTTATCTCTGTGTTTTTGAGGTCTTTTATCTCTGCAATAAGGTTCTCTCTGGATTCTTCTATATTTTTCTCAAGCCCAGCATGCACCCCAATGTTTATATCAGCATTATCAATAATAGCCAAACTATGGAGGGAGCCAGCCCAAGTGTCCACAAACTAATGAATGGATAAAGAAGATCATATATATACACATATATGTATATACATATATGTGTATATATATGAATATGATGCTACTCCACCATCAAAAATAATTAAATCTTTCTGTTTGCAACAATGTGGATGAAACTAGAGGGTATGATGCTGAACAAAATAAGTCAGTCAGAAATAGTCTAATATCATATGATTTCACTTATTTGGAATTTAAGAAGCAAAACAGCTGAACACAGGGGAAGGAAAAAAAAGAGGGGGAAGCAAACCATAAGAGACTCTTAACAATGGAGATCAAACAGGTTTGCTGGAGGGGGGGTGGGCAGGGGATGAGGTAAATGGGTGGTGGGTATTAATGAGGGCAATTGCTGTACTGAGCACTGGGTGTTATATGCAAGTGATGAATCACTAAATTCTCCTCCTGAAACCAATACTACATTATATTTTAACTAAATAGAATTTAAATTTGAAGAAAAAAAATAAAGATACTATTAGCTTTGGTTTTCAAATGGCTGTTCAAAGTTTGTGGTATGGATCCATTCAGATTTGAAAGCAGGGGCTTTGCATCAGCAATAACATCAACCCAGGTTATGAAGGCTCAGCAAGTTGTGAAAAATGAAAGTGGAGAAGAGATGCTGGTCCCATTCCCAGACATACATGAGGAAGTAGAACAGAATACAGAACTGTCTGACTACCTGCCTAAGAATGAGAAACCTCAAGGAGCAGGACAAAGCAGCATCCTAAGTTGACTCACTCAGAAGGTAAAGTTACTGCCAGAGCAGAATTGCAAAATTTTATCCAGATATCCTGGTATGCTAAGCGAAATAAGTTGATCAGAGAAAGAACTATTACATGATCCCACTGATATGAGAAATTTAAGAGGCAGGGTGAGGGGTCATGGGGGAAGTGGGGGGAAAATCAACCCATATGGAACCATGGAGGGAGACAAACCATAAGAGACTCTTAACCTCAGGAAACAAACTGAGGGTTGTGGGATGGGAGGGGCGTGGGAGGGATGAGGTGGCTGGGTGATGGACATTGGGGAGGGTATGTGCTATTGTGTGTGCTGTGAATTGTGTAAGACTGATGACTAACAGACTTGTACCCCTGAACCAAATAATGCATTATATGTTAATTTAAAAAAGTACAAAACAAACAAACAACAACAAAAAGAAAACTGGTGATTTCAGTTTGGTTCTCATGAACTATGTGAACCAACAAGGGGCTAGTTTTCCATTGTTGCAGTGGGCTGTCAAGTGTAATTCGCAATAAATTATCACAAAAATTTTTTAGATTACATGATTGGGTATGCTGCATTTTACATTTTATTGGTCATTTCGCCCCACTCAGGAGTAAAAAGGACAGATATTACAGGTAGAGTTGCTTTGTTATAAAGGTCTTATAGAAAAGTTAAGGCAACTATGACAACATTTTAAAAATAGATTGTAAAATAATAATAGGTAGCATAATTTTAAAAAGAAGAAGAAAATCAAAATCAAGTCTACTTAATTGTTTATATACATAGAGTAGTATCTAGAATATAGTATCAAATAAATATTTATTGTTTAAATACAATTATAGTAAGAATATGGGAATGCAGTCACTGAAATAAGTGAATGCTTACCATGCACCCATTATTGTTCAGAAAAATTGAAACTTAAAAGAAGGGAAAAAAAAAGAATGATCAAGACTTTTATAGGGATGCAAATGACATGATTTATTTATAATGCAGGAGAAACTTGCATTTGGGCCAAGGGCACAATATACTCATAATAAAGTAGAAGTCATGATTTGAGAATTCTTACGGTATGTAATAAATCCCAGGTTGGAGGAAGGAAGCAGAAATTTCTCCAGCTATTTTAAACATAGCACTTTTGTTGTTGTTGTTACAAGTAATTAGGTAAATGAAAAATCCTGGACATAGCTAGAGAAGCAGAGTCTAGGCTTGTCCTTAAGGAACAGCTAGGAGCTTCTATAGCTGCAGTAACCAGGAATGGGTAGAAATTAGGAAGGACTGTTGAATTCAAGAACATATCACTGCAGATGTGAACCAAAAATCTGGAAACTACTGATCCTGTAACAGCTGCCTGTCACCCATGAAGACAGTGAATGAATACTTGAACACTGTAGTAGAGAACCTAATATCCTCAGCTTTGAGACTTGCAGTAGAATGGTACTCTTTCTTACATTCAACCCCTCAGATTTCAGTAAGAACATCCAATTGCCACAGGCAAGTAGATTACGAGAAAATAGAATGGGTTCCACAGACAAATCCCCTAATACACCACAGTTCTCAGTTTTTATTATTCATCTGCAAAAACACTCCACCCATAGTTGTACTTTCCAATAATAATGATAATAGTCACAACAAATTTCTGTCAAAGACATAATAGTCAGCAGGGAGAGTTTATAAGCTTAACTTATTCGTTCTGTGGTGTAAAAATATATAGATTTAATTCTAGGAAATATATTGGCAATTTCACATACACAAAACTATTATATATTAAATGACTTATAGTACTAGGCATTTTTTAACAATTGGATATAATTTTTAGAAAAGTAAGTAACAGTGTATATTGGTTGAGGTTATAGACATATTTAGCAGCAAAGCACTCAACTAGTATAAAATAGGAAAACATTATTACTTGAAAATAACTACCGTTTGTTTTGCCCTCACACTCTAGGGATATCATCTGTATGGATATGAGCATCATGATCTCCGCCTCCATCCCAGGCTTACTTCTCCCTCATGTTGAATGAGTGTCGACTACTTCCCACAGACTACTCTGTGTCCTTCGGATACTTCATGGAACAAAACATTCAAAAACTGCCACATTGAAAGTGAAATTTTCAGTTGGGAGAAAGATTTAATGAATGATAAAGTAAATAAGTGAAATGTGGAATGTATTTGGAGACAACAATGTAAAAGAAGTAAAGCAACAAGAAGTAAACTTGGGGATGCAGGAGGTGGGGCTGGGTTGCTGTGTTAAATAGAGTAATAGGGCTTCAGGGTAGGCCTTCCTGCAAAGGACTTGAGGGAGTTATCTAGAGGAAGAGAATCCTAGGAGGAGGAATACATCAAATAAATGTCTTATATGTTTGCAGACAAACAAGAAGGCCAGAATGATTGCCAGAAAGAGAATTGGGGTAAGAGGCAGAAGGAGATTAGAATAGATAGGTGTTGGGGACCTGTCTTGCAAAGAACTTCAGGCCAATATGTGTATTTTGGACTTTATTCTGAGTGAATAAACACAAACTTCTGGAAGTTTGTGTTTTGTTTTTTTGTTTATTTTTGTTCTTGTTTTTCAACTGAGAAATGGCCTATTTTCACGAACATTCTTAAGGGATATTGCCTCTGTTCCCAAAAAAAGCACCGGAGAATGATCTACTTAGCATAACTTGGGACAAACTGGACCACAGAGTGCTTTCCAAAGGAAGTTTGGCCTTTTTATGCCATGAGAAAGCGGATAGGATTCATGTTCTTTCTGGGAGACTAGACACCCAGATTCCTTTTTTTTTTTTTTTGAAGATTTTATTTATTTATTTGACAGAGATCACAAGTAGGCAGAGAAGCAGGCAGGGAGTGAGGAGGAAGCAGGCTTCCTGCTGAGCAGAGAGCCTGATGCAGGGCTCGATCCCAGGACCCTGAGATCATGACCTGAGCCAAAGGCAGAGGCTTTAACCCACTGAGCCACCCAGGCGCCCCAACACAGATTAGTTAAAAATAAATAAATAAAAAGGAGAATGTTGGAATGAGGAGATAGCATCTTGAGTATTTTCTTTCCAAAATTTCTAATCACACGGAAAAAGTGAATGAGGAACACAGATTAATTTGTAGTATTTTATGGGGAACTCGCCCAAATAGAACAGAACATTAGGAGTGAGGAAGAAACATTTTTTGTCCAGCAGGTTCATTCTTGTCTGCTCTTTGCCATCAAATAAGGAGCCTATCCTTTTGGGAAAGCCTGAGGTTATTCAATTGAGTTAGTCATTCTAATTCAAGTGAATGCTACAGGGTTATTTGGCCATGCACCTACACTCTCCATCTTTGAATCCAGTTTTAACTGGTAATGTTTGGTTAACCTACATTAATCTGACTTCTCATTTTTTTGCTTCTTATAAATTGAGGTGGGGTATTACTCATTAATCATTGATATCTGAACCAAATGAAAGCATAAATGACCAAAAGTAGTGGGGAAGGCAGCAAAAGCCGTCATTTGGAAGAGACAAGAAGGAAGTGCTTATCTTCCAACAGGAAAGCTCTCCAGAGGAGGGTATTATTGCCAACACATTGAACAGAGGCAAGCTGCTGCTGCTGTTTCCCCTCACCGCCCAGCATGAGAACTTCAGGAAAAAACAGATCGAAGAGCTGAAGGGACAAGAAGTCAGTCCTAAGGTGTACTTCATGAAGCAGACCATTGGCAACTCCTGTGGGACCATCGGGTTCATCCATGCTGTGGCCAATAACCAAGACAAACTGGAGTTTGAGGATGGGTCTGTCCTGAAGCAGTTTCTTTCGGAAACGGAGAAGCTGTCCCCTGAAGACCGAGCAAAA